>PITA01026791.1:0-15520 GCA_004023965.1 Spilogale gracilis
GTACATATATACAATGGAATACTATGCCTCCATCAGAAAGGATGAATATCCAACTTTTGTAGCAACATGGACTGGACTGGAAGAGATTATGCTGAGTGAAATAAGCCAAGAAGAGAAAGTCAAGTATCGCATGGTCTCACTTACTTGCGGTGCATGAGGGGCAAACTGGAGGACAGTGGCAGAAGGAAAGCAAATGGGAGCTAGGGTAATCTAGGGAGGGAAACGAAACAACAGAGACTTTGGACACAGAAACAAACTGGGGGACTTGGAGGGAGGGGGGTGGAGGGATGGGAGAGCCTGGTGGTGGGTAATGGGGACACCTAAAGCGTGGAGCACTGGGTGTGGGGAATGGGGAATGAATCTTGGAACACTGGAAAAAAAAATTTAGTAACAATTAAAAAAATAAAATAAAATAAATTATAGCACTTCTGAGAGTGAAAAAAAAAAGATGATTCTAAAGAAACTTGAGGAACAGTACTAAATGGAATGGAATGTATTGTTCCCTAATTAAAAAAAAAAAAGAAATGCACCTTTTGTGTATTAATGATATATCTTGTAACTTTACTGAATTCACTCAATTCTAACAGGGTTTCTTTGGTGGAATCTTTAGGGTTTTCTATATATAATATCATGTCATCTGTAGGTAAGGACAGTTCCACTTCTTTCTTTCCAAGTTTGATGTCTTTTTTTTTCCTTGCCTAATTGCCCAGGCTAGGACTTACAAGATGATGTTAAATAAAAGTAATGAAAGTGGGCAACCTTGTCTTGCTCCTGACCTTAGAAGAGGCTTTCAGTTTTTCACCATTGAGTATTTTAGCTATGAGCTCATAATATATGGCCTTTATTCCATTCTCCCTATTCCCACTTTGTTAGGAATTTTTATCACAAATGGATGTTGAACTTTGACAGATGCTTTTTCCTCTATCCATTGAGATGACCATATATATGATTTTTATCCTTCGTTTTATTTCACTTATCCACATTTTGTTAATGCGGTGGTATATCACATTGACTAATTTGAGTATGTTGAGCCATCCTTTCACCCTGTAATACATCCCACTTGATTGTGATATATGATCTTTTTAATGTATTGTTAGCTTTGGTTGGCTAATATTTTGTTGAGGATTTTTTCATCTGTGTTCAAGGACATAGGCCTGTAATTTGTAGCATTCCTTGTCTGGTTTTGGTATCAGGCCCAAGGTAGCAGGCTAATGCCAGTCTTATAAAATGAGTTTGGAAGTTCCTCTTCCATTTTTTTGGAAGACTGTGAGAAGGATTCATATTAGTTCTTCTTTGAACATTTAGTAAAACTCACTAGTGAAGCCATCTGGTGCTGGACTTTTGTTTCTTTGTAGGTTTTTCATTACTGATTCAGTCTCCTTACATCCAGTCCATGTTTGGATTTCATCATGATTCAGTCTTCATAGGTTGTAAGTTTCTAGGAATTTATCCATTTCTTCTAAGTTGTTCAGTTTGGGAGATAGGATTTTTCAGAGCGCTATCCTATGATTGTTTGTATTTCTGTGGTATCAGCCATTCCTGATTTTATTTATATCTTCTCTCTTTTCTTGCTAAATTTAGGTAAAGCCTTGTCAATTTTATTTATCTTTTCAAAGAACCAGCCCTTAGTTCCACTGATCTTCTTTATTGTTTTTTTATCTCTATTTCATTTTTTTCTTCTCTGATCTCTGTTACCGCTTTCCTTCTACAAATGTGGGGCTTCATTTGTTCTTTTCTTCCTAGTTCCCGAATGTATAATGTCAGGTTGTTTATTTGAAACTTTTCTTGTTTCTTGAAGTAGGCACTCATCACCATGAACTTCCCTCTTAGAACAGCTTTTGCTGCATCCCGTAAACTTTGGTATGTTGTAGTTCCATTTTTGTTTGTCTCAGGTATTGTTTTATTTCCCTTTTGATCTTTACTGGCTCACTTATTCAGCAGCATGTGGTTTAATCTCCATATACTTGTGAATTTTTCACTTTTCTTCATAAAATTAATTTCTAGTTTCATACCATTATGGTCAAAAGGATTCTAGACATGATTCTAGTCCTTTTATGTTTATTGAGACTTTTGTAGCCTAACAGAAGATTAAGGTCTATCCTGGAAAATGTTAAACTCTTTGTCATATAAGTTACTTCTCTCTACTTCGTTAAGGTTTTTGTTGTTGTTGTTGTTGTTTTGTTTTGTTTTGTTTTCTGAGGTTTTATTCTGTTCTTTGATTTGGAATGGATTCCTCTGTTTCTTCATTTTGCTTGACTCTGTGTTGGTTTCCATATGGTCTATGAAACAACCAATTCTTCCAGTCTTGAGGAAGTGGCTCCGTGTAGCAGGTAAGCCCTGTTCAACCCTGCCCCAGCCCTCTGTCTCAAGCTCCCAACCTCTGAACTTGCCAGAGCAGCTTATTCTATTTTTAAGAGCTGCCAGTAGTTGAAGATGTGCCAAGACCTGTCGGTGTCCCTAAGTGGAAGTTCTCAGCACCTAAATTCAGGCTCTTTAGAATCCAGATCCTCAGGCAACAGGTTTTAAAAGTATGCAAATATATAGAGTCCTGTATAAGTCTCGGGGACTGCAAACACTAGTCCCACTGGCCTGGAGATCTGCCACGGTCCCACAGGCAGCAGTGACAAAAATCAGAGTTCTAGACATAAAAGCAGGGTACCAGCTGTCATCCAGGAGACGCTGGGGCTCTGGAGCATGGCAGAGAGAGAGCACGAGGGGAGCACCCATCTTCCACCATCTCTGGAGAAGATCCCAGGTAGTCCCTCAGCAAGTATAATTTAGAAGCCTGCCCTTCAGGCTGCCATCAGGATTCATTCATAGGCCTCTTTCACAGAGAGACTGAGCTCCTGGGTGTGCTGCCCCTTGCTTGGTCCTGGGGGTGGGGCAGCTGTATAGGAACTCCTTCTCCACTGCTTACGGTCCTTTGGGAACCACAAGCCTCAGCCGTACCGGGTGCCAGACCCAGACAATATGGAAGTGTTCCCCGGCATTAACAGCAGGAACTGGGGTTTAAAATTGGGGTTGAAAGTCCTTTCTGGGTGACACCAATTATTACAGTCCCACAGGACCATGAACACAATGTCCCTTGGCCTCCAGAGCCAGGCGGTGGAGAGGTGTCCCCTAGGTGGGAGCCTCAAAGACTAAGGGACCAAACTCATGGAAGAGCTCCCTTCCAGGAGATACTGGTGCTCCTAAGCTCAGTAAGTCTCTCCAGAGCATGGTCCCAAGCGTTGGGGGTGCCTGATGTGGGCTTCGAACCCCTTGCTCCGCAGGGACGTGCTCCATTGTTTTGCAAGATTCCTTTACCTTGTAGGTAGCTGCACTGGGAGTAGGGTTTTGGTCAAGACTGTGTCTCAGCCTCTCCTAGACATCTCAGTGTGGTCTTCTTATCCTTTGTTTTGGAGCAGATAAACTAAGTCTCAGGTATCCTTCAGAGAGAATTGTTCTCCAGGTAGCTGTAGCTTCAGTGTGTCTGTGGGAGGTGGTGAGTTCAGATCTTCCTAAGGCCACCATCTTGAATCTTCTCCAGATTTTTTTTGATCAATGCAAAATCACAAGAGATACACAATGCCCACATGCTCTATTCATTTCATGACA
This sequence comes from Spilogale gracilis, assembly GCA_004023965.1. Classification (NCBI taxonomy): domain Eukaryota; kingdom Metazoa; phylum Chordata; class Mammalia; order Carnivora; family Mephitidae; genus Spilogale; species Spilogale gracilis. The sequence continues at coordinate 3,598 of PITA01026791.1, forward strand.
CATTTCTATTAAAGGATTTTTTTAAAAAACAAATACATATTTTAGCCTTGGGTATTTCTTACAAAACACATCCTATGTAATACCTGACATACTAAAGTACCTTTTTCTAGTGCTGGGCTCTTTTGGACTTAGGGAAACTAAGGTCCAGAAATACTTAATCTGGAATAGATACTTGGGGGTATATGATCCTCGGTAACAGTGAAGAAAAGCAAACATGAAATATGTAGCTGGAAATTTCATCCCAGCTCAGCAATATGTTGTCTAACTTCATCCTTCTGTGACCATGGTCAGTTTCCTATGCTAATAAAATTTCTACCCACAGCTAACTGTTAGTTCTTCCCCCAGGATTCCATCCCAGCCTTCTTCTCTTTATAACTTACACACTCCCCCTGGTCACATTTATCCGACTTGATGTTATTTATTATCAACATCACTTTGTTGCTGATGATCCAATCTCTATATTTAGTCCAGATCTTTCTCCTGATCCCAAATCAGGTTTTATTCAGTGTATATAATGCCTAGAACTGCATCAAACACTTGCCATGTGTTGCCTTAACTTCTTACATCATCTTCAGAAGATAATTATTTTCAAGTAAGTTTACAATTGTAAAACACATCAGAATTTATAAAACATTTTCATGGGGACACCTGGGTGGCTCCTTCGATTAGGCATCGGACTTTTGATTTTGATCACAGGGTCCTGGGACTGAGTCCACGTTGGGCTCTGCCCTCAGCGGGGAGTCTACTTGAGGATTCTCTTTCCCATCCCCTCTACCCCTACACCCACTCATGCACACTCTCTCTCTCAAATAAATAACTTTAAAAATGATATTTTTTCATTTATTTGCTCCTCAAAATAACATTATGAGGTGAGTATCATTCTAATTGTATATATGGGAAAAAATAAGCATTTCCATCTGTCAAGGAAGGTCACACGGTAAGCAAAGCAACTGACCCAAGAATCCACTCCTTGTGATTCCCAGTCCAAGTAGGATTCAGCCCTGTTAATGATGCCTAAGACAGAAATGGGCCAATAGCAGACATATATTCACACCTATTTAAATAAGGTCTTTCTTGAATTATCTGTATATAGATATTGTCTATATAGACAATTATCTGAATATATGCACATATTTATAACTATATAAACAGGTATACGTAGGATGTTCTTATTCAGTAGCCCTCATATTTTCTCAAGACCACTCAAATTCTTCCCTCTTTGGCTGCTACCTATCAAATAACCTTTTTATATGATTTTATCAGTATAATTTAAGAAACCTCAGTGGGAACAAACATTGAAATCCTTTAGCCCCCCAGAACTTCTAGAAGTTCCAGAAAGGCATGGTGGTAAAATCAGCCCAGCCACTGAGATACTTTGGAGAGAATATATTCATTGTTATGCAATAATAAAAAATTCCAACTACTCTAACTTCAGTGAGGACCTAGTTATAGAAGATGTCCCTAATTATAATGAACAGGCTGTTTAGAACATTCCCAGAAGGGTCCAATTAGTTTCCATGAGCTGATGAAACCACTCATCTCTACCTGAGTCCCCTGTAGGCCCCCATGTTGTTGTACCCAGTCCAGGGGCCGATTCCCAGAGGAAGGAGTTGGACTCATCAGTCAAGTGTGGAGTAGTATCTCTTACTCGGGGTTATTTTTCTGCCAACACAAGATACCTTGGCATTAGTTTGTAGATTTTTCTTTTGAACTGTTCTCTAAATGAATGCCTCCCTTCCTAGAAGCAGGAAAACAATTCAAAACAAAGTCACAAATAAATGACATGGCCATTCAAAACCATGGCAAGGATTCCTTTTAGCTTCAAAGTGTAAAGGATTTCCTTTTAGCTTCAAAGTGACCCAAGAGTGACATGCTATTATGCGTTTGTCCAAACTCATAAAATGTACACCAAGAGTGAGCCCTAATGTAAACAGGGACTCTGGGTAATTACGATGTGCTGATGTATCACTCTAACCGACGATACTGATAATGGGGATGGTGTGCACATGTAGGGGTAGAGGCACATGGGACAGCTCTGTGTCTCCCCCTCAATTTTGCTGTCAACATGAAAATGTTCTAAAAAAAAAAAATCTCATAAAAAAAACACTTGAAAAGTGAACCAAAAGATATCAATTATAAGTAACACATTCCGTGGAAAACTGAAGTATAACTATATACTTAAATAAAGTGTCCAGATTGCTAAATCTTCTTGCCTTAAAGAGGAGAATGCCATCAATTGTCATCAAATTTTGAACCATCAAGTCAGTTTCCCAGCACATCACAAATTTTTAAACCATGGGCATTCTTATTTAATTTTCTCTTTCTTGCATCTTGTAGAATATTTCTGAAAATCAGATAATCCTAAACATTCTGAATATATAATGCTAAACCTCACATTTATTGTCTTCATTCTAAAAATATTATTTGCAATGGGCACTTTACCTTATAGGAAAGCTGAACATGGCTTGTGTCATTTTTAAGGCCCTTGTAAGTAAAGTCTGCAGGAGTTTCCCTAATGCTGTGCTGTAGAGGATAATATGACCCCGACGAAGTTAAAAAATAACCTATTAACCCAAGAGAACTCAGGAGAAGTTACAGAAAGGAATTACCAACCAAGCATTAAAAAAATTAATTTTTTAATGGCCTCTTCTTCAGAATCCCGTCTTCACTCGTTATACCTTGCTTTACTATTTCGCCAGTGTCGTTTTTGTTTGTTTAGTTTTCCCAAATGGGATTTTGGTTACCAAGCCACTCTAGGCAATGGAATGTAAAATTTCCACTAGGAATGCAGGGCCAGTGGGAAGTGTGTCCATAACAATGCAAGAGGAAAGTCAGCGAAGCTGAGTATGCGCGGGAGGGGGGGGGGGGGCGGGGGGAGAGCCGCCTCCACCTGCTCTGAACTAAGTCCGGACTCCCAGGACTCCCGCCGAAGAATGTACCAAGTGTATAGAATCTGATTCAATCATTCATAAGCACTGAGGACGCTATTAACCCACCAGCAGAGACCCAGCGAAGGGCTCCTGGCGCTCTGAGGGGCTCTAAAGCTTCTCCCCCCACCCCCGCCCCGTGCCGTGCCGGTGGTTGTGCTCCCTACTGGGGGCGGGGCAGACGGGCGATCTCCCCCCAGCACGGAGCTACGTGTGGGGTGGGATGTGGGCGTGAACAAGTCTGCACAACATTCCTGGGGAGTGCTAAGCTGGGAGACAGCCTCAGTCACTGAGTCACCTGGCCAACCTGGGCGGCCACGTGCACGCAGCCGTGGGATGGGGGGACCGCATTCTGGTCATCTCTTCGTTCCCGTCAATTCCCACGTTATCCCCAAATATTAAAGTATGATCAAAATGCATCCTGCCTTGAATGAAAAAAAAAAAGCTTTTGAAACTTAACTATTAAAAATATCACTTGCTAACCCAACCTGCGGAAGAATGGCTAAGACAACTGAGATCTCTGTGGCTGGGAACAAAACATCATTATGTACCTCAAGGAGGATCCAATAGGGGTGTCCTCTCCTAACTCCTAGAGAAGCCCAGTCAACTGGGTTTTTAATAAAATCATCTATGAGCTTCAGATTCAACTGCTTATGAGAGGCACGTCTGCAAGCATGCAGCTCACAGATCAAGGAGGCTGGTAAGGAAATTTGAACTAGCAGGAGTCAGTGAGGACAGTAGTCGCTGACTCACTCTGTTCAAAAAACACCCCCACCCACCTCGTACTTTGTTGACTCGCCACATAGACATTCGCTCATTCATGACATCTGTCAGTTGTCACAGTTACCAACTGTGTAGGGGGGAGTGGGGAAAGGGTAAATGAGTCCAGACCCCTGCCCTCACAAAGCCCATAGTCCAGGGGTCAGTAGCAAACAAAAAGTAAAACAAAACAAAACAAAAAAAAATGCATATCACAAATGATGGGAGGGCCGTGGTGAGGTGAGGCAGGTGGGGGGCAGCTGAGCGGGCTGGCGAGAGCAGGAAAGGGCCAGCGGGCACGGCGACGCGCGGCCACACCAGCCCAGGAAGGCGGAGGCTCCCGGTCAGCCTGAGTGCCGCTGGCAGCATCCATGGCAGATTTCCGCTGGGATCCCTGCCGCTGCTGCGGGCAACAAAAAGCAAGACTGGAGGCATGGAGACCAAAAGGGGGTCTGTTGAGTTATCCACAGAGGAGATGGTGAGGGCTGTTCCTAGGGGCTGATGGCTGGGGAGGAAAAGTGGGTAGCGCCAAGACACACTGGAGGTAAAATTTAGAACCTAATGGAAGGGGTATGTGGACAGCAAGGAAAAGAGGGCTTGAGCAGACAGGTGTCCAGTACTGTGCAGATGACACAGAGAGGGAAGACCAGACCTACCCCAGCTGTAAAACCAAGGGCTTCATTTGGTGTGTTACACTGGAGATGCCCATGAGACCTCCAAGCAAGGGTGTCACCACATGGGCAAGCTGGAGCTCATGGGAGAAGCCAGGGCTCGCGAGGAAAACAGGGGGTGATCCGATATGAGGCCATGAGACTGCGTGAGCCCACCAAGGGAAAAGTGGAAAGCAAAGATGGGGGCTCAGGACCGAGACTTGGGGTTGGACACAAGAGGAAAAATCATCCCACAGGAAACAGGACCAAAGTGGACGAATGAGGAAGAAGTAAACCAGGAGAGTGCAATGTTCCAGAAACTAAGAGAGAGGACCAGCTGCTTGGAGACCGAATAAGATGAGGACAGGAAAATGCCCACATAGTTGGTCAACGCAGATACCACAGACAGCTTGACGCAGATACCACAGACAGTCGAGCAGAATGCAAGACACGGAGCCCCGCTGAAGTCAGGTCAGGGCTTAAAAGTGAGGGGTAAGGATGTGGAGAGGGAACTTTCTGCTTGGCATTATTAGTGTCCATAGGAAACAGAATAAATTTAGGATAAGCTCCTTCCTAGCAATACCTGTATCTATATCTGCTAAAGCTCAGATGTGTAGGAGGCATTTAGGATGGGAGGAAAGAGAATTTCCAGCTTCCCTCAAAACACAGAAGCAGCTCAACTCAAGAAGCTAAGCAAGGGAGACCTCTAGGGTCACACAGTTATATGTCACATACACAAGCTCATGAATAAGGGTGCTGAGCCCAGACACAGAGGACTCCACGGGATCCGTACTGACCAGGAAGAGCCCAGAGGAGGTCGGCTGGGCAAAGGAGGGAAGAAGGAGCCCAAGGAAAGCCAACCACACCTGCATCAGTGCATGACCTTGAATTACCCAAATATAACTGGTGAAAAGTAGGGTTGTACAAGAATTGCTATCCTGCTTCTCTCTTTCCCAAGAGATTGCTTGAAGCATTTCAACCAACAAGGGGAACACATGCCAAAATACTACCAAGTTCAGAGTGCTTTAAAAAAATCGAAACTCCTATGTATTCTTTTTTTTTTTTTTTAAGATTTTATTTATTTGACAGAGAGAAACACAGCTAGAGAGGGAACACAAGCAGGGGGAGTGAGAGAGGGAGAAGCAGGCTTCCCGCCGAGCAGGGAGCCCGATGTGGGACTCGATCCCGGGTCTCCAGGATCATGACCTGAGCCGAAAGCAGTCGCTCAACCAACTGAGCCACCCAAGTGCCCCGAAACTCCTACATATTATTGAGACTAATCCATTACCATTCTCCCAATGCGAGATTTGGGGGCAAAGCTACATTACTGATAATATTAAATTAATATCACAGTTTTTCAAAACTCTATGGAATTTCATAGCCAGAGGCATGAAATGGGCCGTATGTGCCCTTTGACACCTCTCATTTATCCTGATAGAATAATTCAGAAGTAGAAAAAAAGCTGTATATTGTTAGATACTGCTAACTAGAAACATTACAAACCAAACAATAGAGATGTTAAATGTTGCTGTAATTTACAGCATCAACTCAATAAAACAGTATACATTACTATCAAAAGTGTTGACAAATACTATGCAAAGGTGAAAAATAAAAGAGAAATGATGTAACTGAAATATGGTCAAAAATACAAACTAGGTATAAAATATATGTCAGACTTGCACAGGATTTATATAAGATATTATTCTGTAATTACAACTCTATGCACAGAAAGATGAATATATCTTTATATATTTACATAAAGCCAGACAGACATATATATGGAGAAAAAGTAGAGAGAATTTACAAAAATGAAATCCAATTGTTTCAATGATGGCCTTAGGGAAAATACAATTTTCACTTAAAAATTTTTTTACTTATTCCAAGCTAATATTTTGATAATTTTATTTCTTTATTTTTTTAAATTTTATTTATCTATTTAAAGAGAGAGAGTGCAAGCACCTGAACAGGGAGAGGGAAAGGGGGGAGAAGCAGGGGACAGAGCCCAGTTTGGGGCTCCATCCCACAACCCTGAGATCACGACCTGAGCCAGAATCGAGAGTTGTACGCTGAGCTACCTGAACCAGCCAGGCGGTTTTTGATAACTTTTGACAATTTTTTACTGTGGTAATTTTTAAGCTATGATTTTAAAAATTAATTCTAGCAGGGTGGTACTCATGTGTGAATAAACAGATAGACCAGTGGTATAGATGAGAAAGACCAAATACTCTCCCAATTTAATATATGGTCACATTGGTGTCTCAAACCACTGGGCAGAGACAGGCTGCAAGCAAAGGACCCTGAGACAGCAGGTCAGCCCAGGTATCTCTGGAAAAAGAGAAAATTCCATCTCTGTCTCACACATGGACAAGACACCACCTTAGTCAAATGGTCAAAACTAGGATCACTGATGAGAAGGCATATCCAACCTTATCTGCTCTAAAGACGGAGACAAAACAAAAGGATTAGTTCTCCCTGATGAACAGTTTTCTCCCCCCCCCCCCCCCCCGTTTCTCAAAGGATCTACTTTAGAAACCTGGCAATTGCAGGTACTTTCTCCTCTCTCTGAAATGTGTGCAACGTCTCTCTGAAGGTTAGATACCCTTTTGTCCACGTTAGGTCCCAAAAACATCTCTCTCAAGGGCCAAGGGTGTGGAGAAACAGCAAGCAGGTGCACACCACCATCTCCCGGTTTCAGGGGGTGGACAGGAGCCTAAGTTCGGGGGGCACCTCACTCCAAGCAGCCAAAATGTGTGCTGCTATAAAGATACGGGTAGTTTGGTACTCTTCTGAATAAAGCCAATTAGCCAACATAGACTGGTCCCCCCAATTACCAGCTGAATTCAGGAGGAACTATGTGTGTTCTCAAGTCCTTTGCTCGAGAAGCCGTTACTTTTTACCTTCAAGATGTGTATGGCGGATGGCATCAGTTCGGCTAAATGAAAGCGTAACATTTCCTTCTGTCTTTGCAATCTCTGCTCTGTGAGGCACATCGTACTCGGGTTTAATGCTTATTCAATAATAATAGCGCTTTCTTTCACTATGACCTTTGTGGAGAGGACTTCTGGATTGAAAGAGGTGATTTTAGGTTGAATTCTATTTCCCCAATAGTACCCTCTGACATGATGCCCTAAACCTGATCACAACAGAAACATCAGGAAAACCCAAATGCAAGGACGTTTTACAAAAACACTGACCTTAAAAATCGTCAAGGTCATGGAAAACTGAGAAACAGTAGCAGGCTAGTAGAAACTAAGAGGACATGACAACTAAAGGCAGTGTGGGATCTGAACTGGATCTTGGACCAGAAAGAAAAAACATCAGTGTTAAAACTGACATAATTTAGATAAGATTTGTAAAACAAACAAACAAAAAAACGGGGGGGGGGTGGTAGTGATGGTATGGATTTTAATTTCCTGTCATCTGTAACTATACCATGCTTATGTAAGATTCTAACAAAGGAAGCTAGGTGCTATAAAGTGGATAAAGGATTCTCTGCCTTAGTTAGCAAGTCCCGCCTAAAATTGTCTCAAAATTAAAAGTTAAAGCAATGTGGCGTTTAATCCCCCTTATCATAACTAAAAAGCTAATACCTAGGAGGCCTCCCTCACCCTGTCTTCGCCTCCCATGCCCTGTCTTCTCGCAATCATCAGCCACCACTCTGCATTTAAAATGTTAACAGAAAGAGGGACGCCTGGGTGGCTCAGTTGGTTAAGCGACTGCCTTCAGCTCAGGTCATGATCCTGGAGACCCGGGATCTAGCCCCACATCGGGCTGCCTGCTCGGCGGGAAGCCTGCTTCTCCCTCTCTCACTCCCCCTGCTTGTGTTCCCTCTCTGGCTGTGTTTCTCTCTGTCAAATAAATAAATCTTTAAAAAAAAATGTTAACAGAACGAAAAAAAAAATACCTTCTGAGAAAATCAACAATAGTCTCTCCATTTGTAACTAGACTAAACTCAAGTACTTCTGTCTTGTGACTACATTCAGTTTTGGGGTGAGTTTCAAAGAAACTGGATTCTCTATTAGTTTGTTAAGCCAAGAGACAAGTTGAAAAGGGGATGAAAGTCGTCAAGCTACATTTGACACTGAATTAGTTATTTCCTGCACTCCTAAATCCGAGAAGAAGGCAGAGTTCTCCCCCGAAGATCAGTCATCGGTTTTGTCATCGATGTGCAAGAGGTGGGGGGGGTCTATGTTCACACACAAGGCTTCCTAGTTCAGAACAGTAAGAAACAGTGCTTTGTCGTGAACCAGTGAACCCAGCTACAGGGGGAAGTGTCTGCATTCCCTCAGGTACAACTAGGTCAAAAGAATCTCATCTCTTTATCAAACGTGCACCATCCAGAAGGGCAAAACACATTATGTACATAAAGAATGTTCACGGTTCAGTGAGGAATTTTTTTTCATTAAAAGCATAAGAAAACCTCAAAAAGTACAAGTTCAAGACAATCGCAGGCCCAGCGACACTCCAGTTTATGTAATTCACCCAGTGTGAGCTTACCTCTTGCCGACGTGAATGAAGTACATTCATCTAAGAACAGAAAATTCATGAGAAAGCAACCTTTTTGAGGAAAACACAGGAAGAAATAAACTTTGATTTGGCTCATTAAAGACTTAGGATTTGGTGGGGGTGGGGGGAGCTTATGATACTTCGTGTCTCACTTATGAATCATTGTTAGCAAGAAAATCAAAGTCAGTTCCCTCTGTTCCCTCTACGTCCCCTTATTTTTCTATTTCTCTTCCTTCTTGGAGGCAGCTCATGAAAGAGCCTTGGCACTTTGGTATCTAAAATATTTTTGCTAAATCAAGAAACACAAGAGATAGAAGAGAGAGTTTCACATCAAATACAATTAAATGAGGCCAAGTTCATCTTATTCCCAGTCTGCCTATTGCAGGAAAAGCCTCGGAATTCAGAGGTCCCTGGAGTGAACCTCACCTCGTGGAACAGCCCCAGACGAGAATCTCCAAAGCTGCTGGTAGAAGTCGAGCACCGTCTAGGAGGGAGCAGGGCGTCCACCTCCCCCCATACTGCCCCTTTTCACATAAATGCCCTCAAAGCCCTCCATCTTGAACTGCATGACGGTTAGTAGGCAAATCAGGAGGTCTTCCTAGTGATAGGAAAAGAAGCATGGGATGTAAGCTACTATGCTTTTAATACGCCCTATGGAGAAACTCTGAAAGTCTTGAAGCCTCAACCAAACAACCAACCACCTTGGAAAACTAACTTAGACCTTCCCTCCCATCTGCAAAGACAGCAGGCATTTTGCCCTCCACGCTGAGAGACCACGCTGAGAGACACACATCACACGGGAGGCCCATTTCTGCAAGGTCGTTGCACAAAGAATGAATTAAAGATTTTAGTTGTTATATTAGATTTAGCACCTTGTCCTGGTCCAGGAGTTTTCGACGAACGTGTTCCACAAAGTTGTCTGCAATTCCAAGTAGGTGGAGTGGGTTTCTATTATTTTTAAAAATAAATTACTGGAGAACATTTTTCTCACTGCGTCTCTCTCCTCTGTCCTCACACTCACCTCTCAGCCCATTATAGGGGATATTGCTTAGCATAGCAGCATGCTCTGTTTTCTAGAAATAAATGCATATCTGTAAGTGCAAGGCAAGTCATGCTGATCTCCCCATGTCTCTGATTTTTAAAGAGGACCAAAAACTGTTTTCAGTCACAGAACCTCACCGTTCTTACTGCCATATATCCCCCCACCATTACGGCAGCCCTTCCTCTCCCACTCTCGTGTTGAATCCTAGACCACAAACCAGCAAAATTTTTCTTTAATATCATCGTATGTGGGAACAGAGAATTAAAATTGTTCATCAGGTTTCATAGGAAGTTTCAAAACCAGGAAGGATGGAAGTAAGGAAGTAAAAGAAGAAAGAAGTGAGGGGGGGCGCCTGGGTGGCTCAGTTGGTTGGGCGACTGCCTTTGGCTCAGGTCATGATCCCGGAGACCCGGGATCGAGTCCCACATTGGGCTCCCTGCTCGGCGGGAAGCCTGCTTCTCCCTCTCTCACTCCCCCTGCTTATGTTCCCTCTCTGGCTGTGTTTCTCTCTGTCAAATAAAAAAAGATTAAAAAAATTAATAAATAAAATCTAAAAAAAAAATTCCATTCTGGTCAATCGAGGTAATTGAAGAAGCGTATGTACCTATATATAATTTGCAATGTTGTGAGTAAGCTCATCTACACAAGACTTTCAACTCTCCCCATCAATGGAGAAAAAAAGGGCTACAGATAATAACAGCACTGGCTAGACTAAAAATCATTTAAAATGAAAATTTATTAAGTCAGCATTTTGCCAATATATTTACTATCTCCCTTTGCAAACCCAAGCTAATGTGAAAGTAAGTCTTCCTTTTTAAACACGTCAACCGGCAAAGGACGTCCATTCAAGAGCTCCCAAGATATTAGAAAATCAGTCCAAGTTTTAAAGTTTACATGTTCCATAAAGTCAAACATCGCACAAAGATTATTAAGAGCTGGATGACAGGGGTCTTATCCATCAAGAGACAGGCAGAGGACAGAAGTTATAGTTTATCTACCCCATGAAGGAAAAACAAAAACCACCATCGTTCAGATCAATTGAAACAAAAAAGAAAAAAAAAAGAAACCACAAGGACAATGTGTGAAGGACTTCCACTTACATCCTCACTGAACCCATATCACCTCGTATTCTGGTTAGGACATTTTCTGACTGTTGTCCCCCGGGATGGGCCATTGGACCTGTTAGCCCAGGGACAGCTTTACCCCTCGGTCTCTCCTCCCGTGCTGCCCAGGAGCCGACATGCCTCCAACAACAGCAGCGGACATCTGGGGGCTTTGGGGGGACCATGCACAAGTCAGTCAGAGTTAAGGCAACTGAGACCACAAGACAACGAAGCCCGGTACCTCTGCCTCTTGATCCTGAGATCCTTCTCCTGCACCCAAGCAATGTGTTTGCATCTCTATGGATGCTGTCTTTGTTGACCTACTTACTTGAAACTCACTTCTACTAAACTCTTTGGCGTCTTCTTTAGCAACTGCCTGAGATTCATGGGTCTGAGTCGCACAGACAGATTCTCACCGCAGTGATCCACTTGGCAGCGATCTCTTAACATTACAAACTTACAATAAAGAAATAGGGTGTTCCTAGTCAAGAAAAGGAATATTCTTTATAGCACATTTTCAAAGCCTAGTCTCTACACTGATGTGTCTTTCCCCTTGCATGTATTAGGCTAGCTTAACATATGCCTAGCTCGACCGATACTCGCATGCCCACCATCGGCTACTCTCCAATAGACGGCTAAGATGGCAAGCACAGGAAAATGAGTTGTAGATGAAAGCTCTTCCCTTTCAAGGAGGGCAATATAGGCTCCTTTCGGAGTAAAGTATAAATTCCCTGACAAGGGGGACAGAAATAGTTTGTGGGCCAGATGATGTCTAATGCACGGTACTTGCTCAAGGACCACACAGGAATACCTTCTCCATATATACAGAAACCTGCCAGGCTCGTGCTCAGGTCACAAGGTAATTCTAAATCCCCTGCCTATTGGCACTGAGTCGCCAGCAACCGAGGATCTTCAAGCGGAGTCCCCTGAGTAGAT
>PITA01026792.1:0-22061 GCA_004023965.1 Spilogale gracilis
CAACATGGGTGGGACTGGAGGGGATTATGCGTAGTTAAATAAGTCAAGCTGAGAAACACAATTATCATGTGGTTTCACTCATGTGGAATATAAGGAATAGTGCAGAGAACCATAGGGGAAGGGATGGAAAACTGAAGGGGAAGAAATTGGAGAGGGAGATGAACCATGAGAGATTATGGACTCAGAAACAAACTGAAGGCTTTATGGGGGAGGGGGGAATGGGGTCACAGGCTGATGGGCATTAGGGAGGGCACTTTTTGTGATGAGCACTGGGTGTTACAGGCAACTAATGAACCATTGAATACTACATGAAAAACTAATTATGTACTATGCAGTGGCTAACGGAGCATAATAAAGAGTGGAAAAAAAGGTTGTCTGCAGCTTAAAAAAAAAACAAAAACAAAAACAAAAACCAGACACATAAATCAATGGAACAGAATGGAGAGCCCAGAAATGGACCCTCAACTCTATGGTCAACTCATCTTTGACAAAGCAGGAAAGAATGTCCAATGGAAAAAAGACAGTCTTTTCAACAAATGGTGTTGGGAAAATTGAACAGCCACATGCACACGAATGAAACTGGACTATTTTCTTATACTACACACAAAAATAGACCCAGAATGAATTAAAGACTTCAATGTGAGGGAGGAATCCATCAAAATCCTTGATGAGAACATTGGCAGCAACCTCCAGGAGGTTAAAGGAATTAACTGATTGGGTGTTCCCACCTGGTCTTAAGTACTGGGAACTGGCTGCCCGTTCTTAATTAACATCTCCATACCTTCCAGGATGGGAGGTTAAGGGGGTTAACTGATTGGGTGTCTCCCCTAACCTGGCTCACCTCTGCTTTCCAGGGGCCATTTGCTCATATCTCCTGGAGCTGTTTTTCTGAGTAAATAGCAAGATGGCTTGGACTTCTAAATAGGTCCTTACAATAAATAATCCTGAAATTTATATGCAATGAGAAAAGACACAAAATAGCCAGAGTAATGTTGAAAAAGAAAACCAAAGTTGGTGGCATCACAATTCCAGACTTCAAGCTCTATTACAAAGTGATAATCATCAAGATAGCATGGTACTGGCACAAAAACAGACACATAAATCAACGGAACAGAATGGAGAGCCCAGATATGGACCCTCAACTCTATGGTCAACTCATCTTTGACAAAGCAGGAAAGAATGTCCAATGGAAAAAAAGACAGTTGTTTCAACAAATGATGTTGGGAAAATTGGACAGCCTCATGCAGAAGAATGAAACTGGACCATTTCCTTCCACCAGACACAAAAATAGACTCAGAATGGATGAAAGACCTTCACTGTGAGACAGGAATCCATCAAAATCCTTGAGGAGAACATAGCAACCTCTTTGCCCTCAGCTGCAGCAACTTCTTCTTAGAAACATCACCAAAGGCAAGGGAAGTAAGGGAAAAAATGAACTATTGGGACTGCATCAAGATCTAAAGCTTTTGCACAACAAAAGAAACAGTCAACAAAACCAAAAAACAACCTACAGAATGGGAGAAGATATTTGCAAATGATACATCGGATAAAGGGCTAGTATCCAAAATCTATAAAGAACTTATCAAACTCAGTGCCCAAAGAACAAACAACCCAATCAAGAAATGGGCAGAAGACATGAACAGACATTTCTCCAAAGAAGACATCCAAATGGCCAACAGACACATGAAAAAGTGCTCAACATCCCTCAGCATCAAGGAAGTACAAATCAAAACCACAGTGAGATACCACCTCACCCCAGTCAGAATGCTAACATTAGCAAGTCAGGAAATGACAGATGTTGGTGGGGATGCAGGGAAAAGGGAACTCTGTTGGTGGGAATGCAAGCTGGTGCAATCACTCTGGAAAACAGTACGGAGATTCTTCAAAAAGTTAAAAATAGAGCTACCCATGGGCACCTGGGTGGCTCAGTTGGTTAAGCAACCACCTTCGGCTCAGGTCATGATCCTAGAGACCCGGGATCGAGCCCCACATCGGGCTTCCTGCTCGGCGGGAAGCCTGCTTCTCCCTCTTTAAGTCCCTCTGCTTGTGTTCCCTCTCTAGCTGTGTTTCTCTCTGTCAAATACATAAATAAATAAATAAAAATCTTAAAAAAATAGAGCTACCCTACAACCGAGCAATTGCACTACTGGGTATTTATTTTAAACATAAAAATGTAGTGATCTGAAGGGACACATGCACCACAATGTTTATAGCATCAATGTCCACAATAGCCAAACTATGGAAAGAACCTACATGTCCATCAACAGATGAATGGATAAAGAAAATGTGTTATATATACAATGGAATACTATGCAGCCATCAAAAGAATGAAATCCTGCCATTTGCAATGACGTGGATGGAACTGGAGGGTATTACGCTGAGTGAAATAACTCAATCAGAGAAAGATAATTATATGATCTCTCTGATATGGGGACTTTGAGACGCAGGGCAGGAGGTTGTGGAGGGTAGGGAAGGAAAAAAATGAAACAAGATGGGACCGGGGAGGGAGACAAACCATAGAGATTCCCTTTTTTTTTTTTTTTTTTTAAAGATTTTTATTTATTTATTAGAGAGAGTGAGAGAGAGCATGAGAGGGGAGAAGGCCAGAGGGAGAGGCAGGCTCCCCACAGAACTGGGAGCCTGATGTGGGACTCAATCCTGGGACTCCAGGATCATGACCTAAGCTGAAGGCATGTGGCTTAACCAGCTGAGTCATCCTGGCGCCCCATAAGAGACTATTAATCTTAAGAAACAAACTTAGGATTGCTGGAGGGTGGGGGAGAAGGATGGGGGGCTGAATTATGAAAAAAATAAAGATTAATAAAAATTAAAAATTAAAAAAATAATAAACTTATGTTGATGAGCACTGAGTAACCTATGGAGTCATTGAATCACTACATAGCACATCTGAAACTAACATAGCATGGTATGTCAATCATACTGGAATTAAAAGTTAAATAAATAAGTAAGTAAAATTAAAACAAAGTGTTCATATTAGACGAGGCATATCTGGATAGTCTTCTTTTTTTTTAAGATTTTATTTATTTATTTGACAGAGAGAAACACAGTGAGAGAGGGAACACAAGCATGGGGAGCGAGAGATGGAGAAGCAGGATTCCAATCTAGCAGGGAGCCTGATGCGGGGCTCGATCCCAGGTCTCCGGGATCATAACCTGAGCCAAAGGCAGTCGTTTAACCAACTGAGCCACCCAGGCGCACCCTGGATAGTCTTCTTATCTGAAGGTCAACTGACTTGGATCTTTAACAACATCTACCAAATGCCTTTGCAGCAGTACTTACATTAGTACGTGACTGAAGAAATCCATTTCTAAGATATGGAAAATCTTGGAGTCCATCTGAATGGACCAGAATTCTGCCTATGACACGCCCTCATTGGAAGGGTCAAAAGATATGCATGATGGCCAGCTGAGGAACACCGGGGGCCACACGCATCAGGGGAATTCTTCCTGCCCTTGAAAAGAAAAACAGAGAGCAGTGGGGGAACTGGGAGGCCAGCGTCCCTTCTGTGCTCTGTCAGGGCAGCAAGCCAGGGGGGCTTGGGGTTTCCCAGACACAGCTGCCCCAGGGTGAGGCAGCAACAACCAGGGAATCACACCCAAGATAAGATTTAACGGAGAAGTTGCTCTTTCACTCTGCCATGTCACCAAAACTGCGCTGGGGTGATTTTGCCTCCTGGGGCTCCCCCAGGGTTTTTCTCCTGTCACCTCAGACTGCTATACCACTGAGCGCTCACGTAGATTATGGTCACCAGTCCTCCAGGTTATGATCTATGATAAGGCATTTCCATCAACGAGACACACATTGAAAAAGCCCTGGGAGAATTGATCAGTTCCTTAGCCAGATAGAACTGTCCTTGCTCAAGGATGTGGAAACAGGGGCAAGCCGATCTGAGGCTGTGAAAAGAGATGTAAGTACAAAATAAAGCTTTCATAGTGTTCATCGTCTATGAGTGCTTGGGATTGTTTTGAGAAATATCATCATAGAAAAGAGAAGTGAATTTTACATAGCGTTTGCTTTGTCTTTCTTTCTTTCTTTTTTTTTTTTTTAAGATTTTATTTATTTGACAGAGAGAAACACAGCCAGAGAGGGAACACAAGCAGGGGGAGTGAGAGAGGGAGAAGCAGGCTTCCCACCAAGCAGGGAGCCCGATGTGGGACTCGATCCCGGGTCTCCGGGATCATGCCCTGAGCCGAAGGCAGTCGCTTAACCAACTGAGCCACCCAGGCGCCCCTGCTTTGTCTTTCAATAAAATTCAAGAAGATATGGACCAAATCAAAGACAAAAGATTAATGAGAGAAGGACCAAGATGAGAAAGAAAGAAACAGGGGCACCTGGGTGGCTCAGGTCATGATTGCAGAGTCCTGGGATCGAGCCCCGCATTGGGCTCCCTGCTCAGCAGGAAACCTGCTTCTCCCTCTCTTACTCTTCTTACTCCCCCTGCTGTGTTTCCTCTCTGGCTGTGTCTTTCTCTGTCAAATAAATAAATAAAATCTCTTAAGAAAGAGAAAGAGAGAGAGAGGAAGGAAGATGGAGATGCATGTGATACTGAGAAGTTTTTAAAGATTTTGTTTGTTTGTTTATTTGACAGAGAGAAACACAGCCAGAGAGGGAACACAAGGAGGGGGAGTGAGAAGGGAGAAGCAGTCCTCCTGCCAGGCAGGGAGGCAGATGCCGGGCTCGAGCTCGGGTCTCCAGGATCATGACCCGAGCCGAAGGCAGTCGCTTAACCAACTGAGCCACCCAGGTGCCCCGATACTGAGAAGTTTTAAAGAAAAATAAAAACGCATACCACAATTGAATCCTATAGCAGCATCAGTAAAACAAACAAATAAATAAATAACTCACCGTGAATAGATTATTTAAGTCAAGTGTAATATACACTTGAAAAGTTCTCCCAGAGTGCAGGGGAAAAGAGAAATACAGTTTTTAAAGTGAACAAACAATAAATAGAATGTAGTATGTGTTAATATGCATTTTGTGGATACAGGTAATAGAAATTCATCTCAAGCAAATTGAAGCATCAAAGGGAATTCATGGGCTCCCATGACTGGGAGGACTCAGAGTGCTCTTGGCTTCGAGTGGCTCTCACCTGCTGTTCCATACTTGTGAACCCTAAGATGTTTCCCAGTTCATTGGCTTTCTTTCTTACTACATTGAGCTAAACATTCATTGTAAAGGAGGTATTTATCTACTTATTCTCTCATTGATAATACTGAGTGCATTTAAAGTGGATCTCAGAAAAGAGTTGATGGGGAGACTCATTTTCCAGAAATTAACTTTAAAAAAAACCAAATGTGATTCTATTTCTACATGCTAGTTCCTACTTACCTGTCTTGGCTTCCTGTGTTTTAAGAATATGCCATCTGGCTTGGGACTTTTGTTTTCACTGATGTAAGAATGGAAGCTTATTACTGTGCAAGTTTTTTTCTGATCATGGTGCATTTCTTTCTGGACATCAGGATACTTGGCCGCAAGTAGTTCTTCATTCTGACTGCTTAGCGTGGCGCGCAGGAGAGAGATCTGGCCACCAGGTGGCGCTCCTGGTTCTTGCTGTTTTCGTTACAGCTCTGCAAAAACGTAGACTTGCACCAAAGAGATTGCTATACCAAAGCTCACACAATTGATAATTAGGAATAGGGTTGCTATGGTGATGAGGGGGATGTCTTGGGATGTTTATGGCTTTGTAAGAGCCACTGCTTTGTGAGCTATTAGACTGCTTCCTTTGATGATAATGGCTGGCATAGCAAGGTCAGGAAAATCCCCTAACATTGTGCAAGCTGCAGCGGCCACTATTCTTTCTAGGTTCTTCTGTGCTTTGAGGGCTGTAACCAGGGCGTCAACAGTGACAGAATGTAGTCCTTTTAACATGCTTATCTTATTTCACATTGGATTTTTGATTTTTCTTATATTTGTTTTCTCTCTATTCCCAACATTTCTCAATATATTTTTCATAAAAGTAAGGAAAGGCTTCATGGTCCAGCAGGTTTGGGAAAGACTAGGATGCTAATGCTCTTGGAGATTCACAATATACATTGGCATGTTAAAATCTAGGCAAAGTCCCATTCGTTTCCAAAAAGTCATATGACAACTGAATCCATTTTAGTGGAATATTATGAACACTTAGGGAATCTATCCTCTTTTTTTTTTTTTGCTAAGATATTAATGAATATTCTTCTAAAAATAGGTTCAATTGTAATTGAATGTTTATGTAGGTTTCCCCAATGAGGTGTTGGGTTCTTTCTGTGGCACAGGCCCAGGAAATGCTCAGTGTCTCTCAGTGTGGAGTGGAAGTTCAATAAATATTAATTGTTTTTCATGGGCTCCTAAGAGATGTTTTTGAATTGATATCTGTCTGTGGATACTATTGATTGCAATTATTCTTCATAAACGATCTTTAGTGCTCAGCTTTAGTGGAAAATGAATTCAACACTGAGCCATAGCAAACTGTGTCAGTAATAAGTCATCTGTAACTTAGCATCAAATTATTACCACATTCTCATGAAAGGACAAAGGATCTAAGCACTTTTGCCTTTACTCTCCATTTATTTTCCATTTTATTGCATTTTCTCAATTTTTTTCTTTTTTTCTCAATGTTTGAAGATCAGTATGTTGCTAGCAATTTTTCAGAGAGACACCATTTCCTGTGTGAATAATCATTCGTGATTGATCACAAAACATAGCTCCAAAAAACACACAAGCATGCAAAAACCCTGAGTATTTGCTCATACCTGCTTTATCTCCCCAAGGTGTTGTCCTCACTAATGTTTTATTGTGTGTATATCTCTATGGCTCTTGCCTTTTTTGGAAGCACCTTGCATGTGTGACCCGACTGTCGCGAGCAGAAAAAGAAATAGCTATGGCACGCAAGGAGGGATGCTCTTTGTTGAAACTTGTATCAGGGCACCGGGCACACAATCCCTTCACTCCTTTCCTCTTGTTGACCCTATGCTGCTTCCATTCAGGGGGTTTCCTCTCTAAATAATTTAGCCTCTGCTAGACTTTGAATTTGAACAGATCCAGTCCCCAAAATCGTTTTCTACTTGTAAGTTGTGCAAGATTGGGGATGTTATAACCTCTGAGCCTTCATTTTCCTATCAGTGAAATGGGGGTAATGAAATCCACCAAATGGATTGCTTTGGGGATGAAATATGGTAAGGTATGTGATGAAGAAGTAAGGTGTTCGTCACACAGGTAGGCACTCAATAAATGTTACTTCTCCCTTCACTTTCTTACGTTTTCCATTGTTTTCTTTAAAGGTTTATTTATTTATTTAGAGAAAGAAGGAGAGCGTGTAAGTGCATGTGTGGTGGGGTCTGCAGAGAGAGAGAGGGAGAGAAAGACTCCAGACTCCGTACTGAGCCCTGACCCCACAGCCGGCCTCAGGGCTCCATCCCATAACCCTGAGATCAAGACCTGAGCCAAAATCGAGAGTCGAGAGTTGGATACTTAACCGACTGAGCCACCCATTGTCTTCTTTCTTCCAGCATCATGGCAACAAAAACTTACGAAATATAAGGATATGGGATGGGGATAACATCGGAAGACACTGTTCTGGTCTAAATGTTTGTGTCCCCCACATTTTATATGTTGCAAATCTGATGCCTGAGGCGATAGACTTACAAGTCAGACTTTTATGAGGTGATTAGATCGTGAGGCAGATACCTCATTAATGGGATTAGTAGTTTTAGAAATGAGGCTCCAGAGGGCTAGCTCATTCCTTGCACTGTGTGAGGACACAGCGAGAAGTTGAAAGTCTGCAACCCAGAGACAGCAACATGCTTGAAACATCACGATCTTGGACTTCTAGCCTCCACAACAGAAATAAATTCCTGTTGTTTACAAGCCACTCACTCTGTGGTATTCTGTTTCAGCAGCCTGAATGGACAAAGACAGAAAATAGCTGCCAAGAGTAAGTGGGGTATTGCTGTAACCATCGTAGAGACCTAAGAATGTGGGCGTGGCTTTGGCACTGGCTAGTGGGTCCGGGATGCAAGAGGCACGTGCTAGAAAAGCCTTCGTTGCCATGAACTGACTGTTCTGGGTGGCTCTCTTGGGGGCTCGGGGCAGGTGCGGGGGGGGGGGCAGGAGGTGAGCTGTAGAGAGATCCCGATCCTCTGAGGAAATACCGAAGTGGCGGTGAACAGAATGTTGGTAGACCCGTGTTCCCGTGGGGTGTTGGACAGAAATGAGGAACATGGTGTTGCAAACCGAAGAACGGTGATTCTTGTCCTAAAGTTCAGAGTTTGGAGGGACTATGCCATGTGTCTTAGTGTTCTGTGGAAGGTAGAGCTTGCAAGCAACCGAACTGCGTATTTGGTTGAGTTAATTTCTAAGCCAAGTTTCCATGAAGGAGCTTGTTTTCCTTTTGGGTGCTTCAAATGCAAGAAAGGAGAAACGACTTAAAGATGGAATTGTTCATCAAAAGGGAAGCCGAAGAGACCAATTTAGGAAATTCTCCACCTATCCATATTGAATGAAAAATAAGAAAATATGTTCGGAAGAAAATATGGGTGTGGCCAAAGCAGGGTTTGAGGAGACAGTCAGCTGGGACCCGGGGGCCCTGCTCTCCAAGAGCACCCAAGAGTGACGCTGCAGGCATTTTGGAGATCCGGGGGGGTCAGAAGGGCTGCCTCTTCCATCACAGGCCCAGAGTGAAGGGCCTGGGGAGTGCAGTGGTTACAAGGAGAGGCCCCCCTTTCTCAGGCCCTGCTCCCCAGATTTCAGTCCACCATGCTCCTTGCACAGCTCTGGGAGGCCTGGTGCCGCACGTGCTACATTTTGGCTCCCTCTGTCTAGAGTCACGGGTGCATGACCCAAGCAGAAAGACATCCTAGGGGCAGAGTTATTGTAGAAAGTCACTCTTAGGGCAATGGCTGGCAGAGCCATCGGACAGGCCGTCCCTGTAACCCCAAACCAGCAGAGACACCAGTGATGAGCAAACCCATCCTGTGTGAGCTGGGGCCTGGACTACACCCCTCAAAGCCGTGGGGGTTGGCCCAGGGGTGTCTCTGGGGCCCAGGCCCCACTCCAGTGAGCCCAAGGTTTGAACTTGCTTAGGACCTGTTCCTTCCTTTTTCTTTTCTGTCCCTCCACCTTTTTAAAGATTTTGTTTATTTGACAGAGAGAAACACAGCTAGGGAGGGAACACAAGCAGGGGGAGTGAGGGAGGGAGAAACAGGCATCCTGCCAAGCAGGGAGCCCAATGCAGGGCTCAGTCCCGGGTCTCCCGGATCATGACCTGAGCTGAAGGCAGTCGCCCAACCAACTGAGCCCCCCAGGCGCCCCTACTTCTCCCTTTCCGAAAGGGAGTGCCTATTCTATGTTGTCTCACCACTGTATTCATAACTTGTATGATTTCCCAGGTTCACAGCTAGAATCTCAGCCCTATCTGATTTGGATGAGACGGTGGATTTAGACTTTGGAGTCGATGCTATGTAAGAAGGATGTGGAGTGTTGGGGGTCTGGGTGGGGGATGCTAGGATCTGAATATCTTGTGTCTCTCCCTAACCCCTATATTGAAATACGCCAGTCAGAAAAAAAACACCGTACGATTTCACTCATATGTGCAATTGAAGAAATGAAACAGATGAACATAGGGGATAAAAAGAGAGAGACAAACCATAGGAGATTCTTAACTATAGAGAGCAGACTGAGGGTTAGCAGAGGGGAGGAGGATGGACTGTAGAGCTGGTGGGGACTAAGGAGGGCACGGGTTGTGAGGAACCCTGGGTGCTGTGTGCAAGGGGCAGGCACTCAACCCTATGCCTGACACTCTGTATTACGCTGTATGTTAGCTGGAGTTTAAATAAAAAGTTTATTTTTTATTTAAAAGTGGATGAGACTTAAAAAAAAAGAACACCTGGGTGGCTCAGAGGGTTTAAAGCCTCTGCCTTCAGCTCAGGTCATGATCTCAGGGTCCTGGCATCGAGGCCTGCATCGGGCTCTCTGCTCAGTGGGGAGCCTGCTTCCTCCTCTCTCTCTGCCTGCATCTCTGCCTACTTGTGATCTCTCTCTCTCTGTCAAATAAATAAATAAAATCTTAAAAAGACAAAACAAAACAAAAGAAAACCGATGAAAGGTGTTCTCTAATGAAAGATGCCCAAACAATGAATCTTGGAACACTGAAAAAATAAAATAATGTAATAAAACCAAAAAAAGAAAAGAAAAGAAAGATGCCCCAGGGAACTAGCTTGTCCCTTCCACCATGTGAGGACATGGCCAGAAGTCCACAATTTGTAACTGGGAAGAGAGACTTTGTCAGAACCCACAGGCACCCTGATCTCCGACTTGCAGCCTCCAGAGCTATGAGAAATACATTTCTGATCTGTGTAAGCCCCCAGGCTCTTTTTTTGTTATAGCCGTGCAAGCAGATTAAGATAGACACCCACATCCGGAGTTACTCCTAAATGCTTCACTTTTCACTCTCAACTGTTTCAAAGTCCACTGGATAAATCTTTAGAGATGATGAGTCCTGCCACTTCCTTCAACCTGCTTTATGTCCTTCACTTCCAGTGCAAAGTGCTGATGTCTTAGGCTCACAAAACTATCTGAAGGCAGAAGGGGGAGTGAGCTGGCAGGGCTCCTAGGTGCATAGGTCCTGGTTTATTTCAGCACAAAATAGAAACATTCTGCCTTGTATATTGCAGCTCACTGATCACAAGCCAGTTTTTGCTAGGTGATTAATTTCCACCTGCACTTGTCTCCCGCTGGCCCTGGTCTCTGATTCTTTTGCATTCAGTCACTTGAGTTACTATATTGCCCTGCTGGCTTTTTGTCAGGTAGCTTTTTGACTGGTACTTACCTAGCAGTAGTTTTTTGTTTTGTTTTGTTTTAAAGGTTCATTCTAAATTTACAGATTTGGGACGCCTGGGTGCCTCACTCGTTAAGCATCTACCTTCGGCTGAGGTCATGATCCCAGGGTCATGGGATTGAGTCCCACATCCGGCTCCTTGCTCAGCAGGGAACCTGCTTCTCTCTTAGCCTGCAGCTCCCCCTGCTCGTGCTCACTCTCTCTGACAAATGAGTAAATAAAATTTTAAAAAGAATAAATTTAAATTTAAATTTAAATTTAAATTTACAGGTTTGTTTTGATTAAACCTCCAAGTTCTTTTATCTGAAGGTTGACAATTGGTTTCTATTTAGGATGTTTTAATTACACATGAATGTTTTTCTGAGATTTCTCTGATCAACGTAGCACTCTTTCTTTATACCTAGTGGATCAGTTTAATGGCTTTAATTACCACTTAAAAACGAATCAGTGGCCCACACATTCAGCTGGTCTGGGGTTTTATTTGATTATAGGGAGAATTAATTGTATAATGGATTTTTTTCCCCAAAGTCATTAATGTTTAGTTTTATGATACCTAATCCTTTAGCTATGTATTTTGAATTTTATACAATAATTCCTCTTAAAAGTCAGGGAGAAACATATCTGAACTCAGATTCAGTTAGCTGTTACAACTTCAGAAACAAATTTACTGCAGTCGGAAAGGATTTGGGGATAAAGACTATTGAGAAATTTCATTTATACAGATTCATGTTCTTCAGTTCTGACTTGCCTTAAATCTTTAGTAGGTGAATTCTAGGCCCTTCATTTCATTTCCCAATTAGATAGGTTGCTCCTGGAGCTCCTTTTATATCCTGATGCTCAGCCCATGTTGTCATATCTGCGGTAAATATTAATGGAATGAATCAATCTATTCATCTGTTACATTCATGTAACCAGTTGTTACAAGTTCTTATTTCCAGTCTAAGGCTGGAGATGTAGTTCTGTTGGTCCCTGGAAAAGGAAAGGTCTCTCTAGACTTACTTTATTCCTCTGACAATCTGTCACTCAGTAGTGCTCTGGATCTGCTTACCGACTCAGGGCCCACCTCTGGCCCCTCCCTGCGTAGAGTCTAGAGGGTTACTATGGTCGTGGCTTCTCTCCACCTCTCCTCTATTAAAGTTGACCCACTTCCTCCAAACTTTTCCAGGTCTTCTATGTTTTTCCCCTGAGGGCCTACCATCCTGGATGGCTATATGCGTTTTTCAGGGAGTCGCTTATCCATACACCACCTTCCGGCCATTGCCTGGCTTTGGAAAACATTAAGTAGGCATCAACAAAATCATTATTATTTTCTTTGTCTAGGACACAATTCCCTCCTCTGTGATGTGGAAATGATAAAGGATCTTCCTTTGCAAGATGACAATGAGCATTAATCACATAATGTCTGCAAAGCTCCTAGTGCATCTGGGTATTCCTGGAATGTTCATTTTCTTCATCCTTCTATCCTTCTTTCCTTCATCCTTCCATTTCTTTTCTTCCTCCCCTTCTCTTTTGATGCCCTTTCCCTGCCCTTCCTTTCTTTCATGTTTCTTCCTTCTTTTCTTCCCTTTGACTATAAATGAATCTCTTGACTATTTCTGAAAACTATGCTTTACTTGTCCCTCTTTCATGTCTTAAGAGGAGAGAGAGAGAAGGGAGTAAGTCACAGAATGATTTTCTTATTGGAGAGTCAGATAAACTTATTGCCCTTAGTTGCATTAGGGGGCGCTCAAGGCTTTCTCCTCCATCCTACCTTCCCTCTCTAAATTTTTTTTTTTGAAGATTTTTTTATTTATTTGACAGAGAGAAACACAGCCAGAGAGGAACACAAGCAGGGGGAGTGAGAGAGGGAGGAGCGGGCTTCCCGCCGAGCAGGGAGCCCGATGTGGGCCTCAATTCCAGGGCCCTGGGATTATGACCTGAGCTGAAGGCAGATGCTTAGCGACTGAGCCACCCAGGGGCCCACCCCTTTTTAAAATCTGAGTATAGTTGCTATGCAATGTTACATTAGTTTTGGGTGTAGAACATCGTGACTGTACTTGTCCCTACATTAGGCTATACTCACTACCATCTCATGTGATGCTATGACAGTATCATCGACCGTATTCCCTTTGCTGTGCCTTTGATTCCTTGAGTTAAATTCACTCCATCACAAGAAGCCTGTATCTCTCACTTCCCTTCACCCATTGTGCCCATCCTCCCCACCCCCTGCCCTCTGGCAACCATCAGTTCTTCGTATTTATAAATCTGATTCTGTTTTTTGTTGGTTTTTTAGATTTCACATACGAGTGAGGCCATATGGTATGTGTCTTTCTCAGTCTGACTTATTTCACTTGGCATAACACCCTCTAGGTTCATCCATGTTATTTCATTTGGCAAGACCTCATCCCTTTTTGCTGCATCATACTCCTGTGTCTGTGCGCGCGCATGTGTGTGTGTGTGTATGTGTGCGTGTGTGTATGTGTGCGTGCCCCACATCTTTTCCATACCCATTTATCTATACTTATGGTTGCTTCTATGTCTTGGCTCTCTGTCCTTCTCTTACTGAAAGCTAGAAGCCTCATTAGGAGCACAGGGACACACTTGAGCCTCTGTGTTAGGACTTGATGCATTTAGAGGGGGAAAATCACAAAATCTAAAATTCTTCCTACTTGGGATTGTTTCCCTTGTTTTTCTTGAGTCCATTTCCCCTCTTTGAATTGTTTTTCTTTATAATTCTAATTTGGCTACTAAGATGGCTTAGTACCTCTTTCCACTTTTTAGAAAACAATACACAATGGCTCCCTCTATCTCTTGGAAGACAAAGTAACAATCAAGCTGGTGCCCAGAAGAAGGGAGCCTTGAGACAGTCTATTTAGGTTTATTATTTAGATAAAAAATAATCTTCCCAAATGTGGTCTAAATTAACTCAGTAAGATATAGAAATCGAAAAAGTGCTTTAGCCAAAGTCTCAACATGGATTACAGTGTTCTTTTTTCAAATATCCTCACAGATGTAAATATACATGTTTTACTGTCATAGTAGGTATATGTAGTTATGAAGAATGCTAGTTCAGAACTGCGTTCATGGTTCTCTTTTACCTCATACAAGAATTATTTTTTAAAAAAGATTTTATTTATTTATTTGACAGAGAGAAACACAGCTAGAGAGGGAACACAAGCAGGGGGAGTGAGAGAGGGAGAAGCAGGGTAGGGAGCCTGATGTGTGGCTTGATCCCAGGACTCCAGGATCACAACCCGAGCCAAAGGGAGATGTCTAACAACTGAGCTACCCAAGCACCCTATATAAGAACTATTATTTGAGGAAAGAATTTAGCAGACCAAGGGGACTACTATCCAAGCAGTATGGGTCTGGTAATTGGGAAGAATCACATGGGTAATTAAAACTTTGATAATAACTGTAAGTCATATGAAGTCTCAAATGAACAATCATGATTTATGCTTTAAGTAATGCTCTCAAATGGTTATGTGATATTAATAAAATGACACATTTTATTCTTTTACTCAGATGGTCTCCAGTTGTGGGTATAATGTCATGGAATTGGGAATTAGGGAATTTCCTAGGATTTTTGTGATGGTAACTCAGGTTATAGGGTTAGTAATACTTATAATAATAGGGATATAGAAGTGAAAGAAAAATAGGTAAAAATCAGATATGTCACATAAAGAAATTAGATTACTGATGTGACAAATTCTTTTAATGAAATATGTTTATGGGTACCTTCGTGGCTTAGACAGTTAAGTGTTTGACTCTTGGTTTCGGCTCAGATTATGATCTCAGAGTTAATAGACTGAGCCCTGTATTGGGCTCTGTGCCGGGCATGGAGTCAGCTATAGATTCTCTCTCTCTGTCTCTCTCTGCCCTTAGTCCCCTAAAAAACTCCCACATTTAAAAAAATATATATTTTATTTATTTATTTGAGAGAGAGAGAGCACAGGGGGAGAGGAAAGCAGGCTCCCTGCTGAGCAAAAAGCCTGATGTGGGGCTGGATCCCAGGACTCTGGGATCATGACCTGAGCCCAAGGCAGATGCTTAACTGACTGAGCCACCCAGGTGCCCCCAAATCCTACATGTTTAAAACTTAGTTTGATAGTATAGGGAAAAGTGAGACTATGCAAAAATCAGAGGTTGGAGTTTAAGAGTATAAATGTGATTGCCATTTTCATAGATGCCAGGAGCTAAGAGCTATCAGAGAGAGAAACCATGGGATTGATAAAATTCTTGATTATAGAACTCAGAAATAAATAGATAAAAGCAATTATAGGAGAATTAATGTGTTTAAACCATGGCAGAAACCAGGAAGTTACACCTAATAAGAAGAACAAGAGGAGATTAGTATCATGGTGCATGAAACAGGGGAATTTAAAGCCAAGGTGAATCTTCCCACTGGAAACAATTAGAATACTTGCATAAAAATGTATCCATAAAGACACTGCAGAGCTAATGAAATAGTGAAGACTTCCACTTTTAGTCAAGATGGAGTAATACAGATCAGATTTGTCCTTCTCCCTTGAAACAACTAAAAAAGTGGACAAAATATATGATATAGGGGTTTTTAGACATTGGAGACAAGGCAGTACAAGACAATGGTCCCTGAGACCAAAAGATAGAGGAACCTGACAATTTCCCTGGACTGAGGAGAGTTTCCAGTATGCAAGGCAGAGAGGAAAAACTCAGTGAGCCCAGAGGTCTCTCTAAGTTGGAAGAGTGAGGGAGATGAATGCGTCTAGTCAGCTAGGTTTGCATTGCAGATACTAGATGGGAGAGTGTCAATAGGTCCATTTTGGGTAATAAGTCGACTATTGATCTGTGTATGCATGTGAGGACACAACCCAACACTGGGAAAATATCCAATACAAAGGAATACAATGATACTCTATGGACTCCTAAACAACTGAGAATAGTTCATGGGCTCACCAGCCAGAGTGGAAACCCTCATAATCCACTGGGTATCCTGTCAAATAGCTGGGAAAATATTGCCACAGTAGTGATACAAAATTAGCCCCTGACTAGAGACTGCTCTGATCCCACATAACAAAGCTTAATAGCAAGTCTTGAAAGAATCAAACTATTTCCAAGTAACCTGACTATACGCCAAAAGAAAGATCAAGAATATTTACAGGAATACAAAAACAGCCAGCGTGCAAGATAAAATTCACAATCATTGACATATAATAAAAAACTCACTAGATATGAAAATAGTGAAAGGAGAAAAGACAATGCATAGAAAAAGACCATGGAATGACAGAAATAATAGAATTAGTAGATAAGGATAATAAAACAGTTACTAAACCATATTCCATATGTTCAAAAATGTAGAGAAAAATTGATTACATTAAGTAAAGATATGTAAATATAAAAAGGACAGAAATCAAACACATGGAAATGAAAATACAATATCTAAGATGAAAGATAGAATTCTATGATGTAAAATCCACTGGAATTAAATACTGCAAAAGAAAAGATTAGAGAACTAGAAGTCAGAGTAATAGCACTACCTGAAATTAAGCACGCGAAAGACAAAAAACTTAAAAGGAGAAGAACAGATTACTAGTAAATTGTGCAATAATTCCTAATGTACAGATAGATACGTTTAATATACAGATATGTTCAGGCTTCTTTCTTCATGGAGGTCAATAAACATTTCAGATATGTTGAATGTATTCATCCCCATTCAAAACTGATAGAAAAAGCAGATGGATAGGCAGTAATGATAGAAAAGACAGGAACAATGCTGTTATTAAAGCAGTGAGAAACAATAAGGTTAAAATCTAGGAAAACAGGAAAATATACAGAGGTGAGCATCTGTGGATTTTCTTCATTTAGTGGAATCTGTGAATTTCAGAAGAGGTGGCTTTGTGTCTGAGAAACTGAACAAAGCTCTTCATAGCCTCTAGTACCTAGGGAGATAAAAAATTAGAGTTTATTATATTTTGAATGCTGGGGTCCCAGAAAACATTGTTTGGACTGAGACTTCAAGCAGGTATGCCTTAGAATATTGACAAATCAAATAAATTTGCATTTGCTAGGCTAAAATCGAGCTTCAGCTTCAAATAATTCCATTTGTGAAATTGTCTTCAAATGATACAGAATTGCTGGTGTCCCTCGTTGCTCGAAAGAAGCAATGGTAAATAAGATACTGAGGCATATACTGACATCCAGTAGTTCAAATGTCCGGCAAATATAAAAGAATAGCTAGTCTTATAAGGACACAAGGCAACATGATAAGAAGCCAAAATTAAGAAACAGACAACAGAAACAGACCAAATGGCCCCAGATAATGAAGTTACCAGGCCCAGAAAGTTAAATAACCATCTTGATTATATTCAAGGAGTTTTATGAAAAAAGGCTTTGAATTTTCTGAGAACGGAAAACTATACAAAAGGAATAAGTAAAAACTGTATAAATAAGAAAACTATTAATAACTCAATGGATGGCTTAACATCACATTACATACAGATAAAGAGAGCATTGGTAAACTGTGCTGAGATTAATTGGAAAAAACCAGCTAGACAAATAGAAAAAAAAGGATGGAAAATAGATAAGCAGGTGTAAGAGACATAGGGCTACAGCAAAATTTCTAACATGTATCTTTTGGAATCTTGGAAGACAGATGTAGAAAAAATGAGGTGGAAACAGTATTGGAAGAGCTCAAGGCAGAACAATCTTCCCCAGTGGAAATAAATTATAGATCCTTTGATTCAAAAATTAAATTGTAAGCAGGATAGACACAAAGAAAATCATCGAAAGGCACATCATAAGGAATCTGATGAAAACTTCCCAACAGGAATGAGGGATGTTGGAAGATAAAATAACACATCAGTGCTGAAAACACAATAGCAACGTGGGTTTCCACACAATGAAACTGTTCTCCAGAAAAAGAAGGTGCATGAAGACATTTTCTGGAAAACGAACACCACCTGATGAGAACAACCTTTGAGGAAAGAATGGTGGTGTGATAGGCAACTGATGAATAACTGAACTCTGCACCTGAAACTAATGATACATTGGCTAATTGGAAAAAAATGAAGGCAGAGAGTTGTTTGTAGCTCACGTGGGGCTGGGGATCCTTCATGCCCCTTGAGACAGAGAGGATAGACCCTATTGAATACACAGAATGCTAAGTAGAGACTCCGGGGACACAGGTCATGTTGGCTTTTTATCTCCTCTTGAATGTATGTCACACACACCCGTTACAGATCAAACACTGCATTCTCTCCCCATCTTCCTAACCTTGCAGCCTTCCTCAGGCTCCCTCAACTCAGTGTGTAAAAAGAAACATCCTCAAGAGTGTCTCAAGCCCGAAATGTGGATGAAAAAATGGATTCCTCTCATGCCCTCAGCAGGCACACCAGCGAGTTCTACCGTCTGTATCCTGGATGTCCATATATGCACTAACTTGAGTTTTCTCCACTTCCGCTGCCCACCTCCTCTTTCCTGCATATCCCAGCTAAACTATTAGATATACTGCAATCAGCTGATGGTATTCTGACCTACCTCCAATTCATTCTTCATATAGTAGCCACCTTTAACAAACCTTAAAGCATATTGTGCCATTTTCTTGAGTTTAAACTCTCTAGTAGCTTCCTATCGAACATGGAAGAAAATGTTATTTTTTGCCGTGGTCTTGCCCCTGCGAGTTTTCTTACCTCAGCTTTATGACCCCACTCATCAATATCCATCCTAATGGCTGCTTTTCAGTTTCTCAAACATGTTGACTAGTCGTCTGCTGTAGTATTTTTTCTCATGCCAGAAGCATAATGAGTATTGTCCACGTTCTGTCTGACATCAATGCTTGTGTGCAGAAATGATATTAAGACATTTTTTTTTGCATTTAATAAGGCAGAGGCCCTCCAATCTGGCATGGACTGCAGATAATCAGAATGGTTGTCAAATGACCATGTGTGCCCTGGCCAACATCAGCCCAGCTCCTGGTCACAGAATATTTTTCGCCATATTTTAGGTCTTGGCTCAGAAGCCACCCCTTCAGAGAAGCATCCTCTATTTCTCTATCTAAATAGATTCTTTTTTCCTACTTTGTTTTATTATACCACTAGCTATCCTAGCATTATAGATAAAACAATTTTGAGAATTTATCATCTCTCCTTTAATCGATTATGCATTCTGCAAAACAGAGACTCATCTACTTTTGATTATTTATTATTTTTAGCAGTGTATAGCCAGAGCCTAGCATGGCACATAGATGCAATAAGTGCCCAATAAACATTTATGAATGCGTAAGTGAAAATGAGACCAAAAATAGGCTCGCTCCAAAACCTCAAGGTGCAAACATAATTGCGAGTCTGAATTGACCATCCCAGGATGTGAGAATGTTGGGGTCACCTCTAAACATACAGAATTTTGATATGAAGAGTTTTGATTTGATGGTGTTGGTCCTTTATCCAAACTGTCATGTAGGTTTAATGGATTGACATGATACTCTAGGGGAAATCAAAGCCCGTACAGCAGCAGCTGGACAGAAGGCATCCTCCATGGATGTGGGTCTTGCAATAACAAGAGAGAAGGCTTTCAAAGCTCTGGGGAAGGCGGGAAGGTTCCAGGGAGAAACAAGTGGCAGAGGAAACACTTCCTGGGAGTCTCAGAAGCTTAGTAATAGCTGCATGGGCCTGAGAGCCTTGGGGTTCAGAACTATGGAAAATGACTTTTAGAGTGTGGGTGTAGGGTGGGGATGCGTGGTGTTTAATTTCCTTGGAAAGTTGCAGTTTATAAGCATGGATGTCAGACAGAATTGTGGATGATACTCATTATACCTGGAACACAAGGACCCAAAGATACATCTAATGGAAAACCAAGAGTTTAAAAATATGGGAAGAGTTGGGGAGTTGAGGGTTGCACAGAAGACCTGGAGACTGGACATCCCAGTTTTGAAAATGTCTGTTTTCCCAAGGGACAAAAGTGTTATAAATTCCATTTTCAAAGAGAAATCAGTCTGGACAAGCAGTAGATTTTGTTTTTTTTCAACCTGCTGTGAGACTATTCTTATCACAGGGAGTATCTTTGGAAACAAGATTTTTCAATTGAATAAAAATTTTTAAAGTAACTTTTCTGGACTTTTTAGAAAAGTACCTTATTTATTCCATGAAATTTGGCAAGTAAAAATAATCAAAAGTAACTAAAAATTATCTGCCACTCAGATCAAAACTATTAACATTTTTTGCAAGTCTTTGCAATCTTTGTTGTACGCATACATACTTATCTCGGGATATATATTTCTGAAAGTGGATCACTCAGCATTTGCTACTGTGTAATTTGCTTCTTCCATTTGAAAATGTATCATTAAAATTTTTCCATGTCATCAAATTTTCTTCTACAACAAAAAATTTTCATGACTGTATTAATATTCTGTTTTAGGCATCCCTTGTAACTACTTTAACTATTTTCAGTTGATTATTAGTTGTTTTATTTTTAACATTTTGGTTGTTTGATTAACAATTTAACATCTGGGTTTTTTTTTTTTTAACATGTATGCACATTTAAAATTACACCCAACACCTAGCGCAGTGTCTATCGCTTACTGGTCTTTCAATGAATATTGTTAAATAATAAAAAATATATGTATATATTTATTAATTTATATCTGATACAAAAACATGGATAGTATAAAAATTAATAAAGGCAAAGCTCCAGGCCTCCAGGGAGGCCCTAAAGTGGGAGCTCTCATGCACAAACTTTCTCTGGCAGATTACATTGAGTTTCCAGGCAGAAAAAGTTCACTCTACTACTTGTGTAGGAGGAAGGAACATTTTCTTCTTGCTCAGTGGCAGCCTACCAAATGAGACATCATCATTGCCTTGAACTCTTGCTTTCTTCTAATAGACTTTCTTTCTTTTTTTTTTTTTAGATGGTAAGGTTCAGTTTCTTTTTTTTTAATTTAGTTTTATTTTTTCAGTGTTCCAGGATTCATTGTTTATGCCCCACACCCAGTGTTCCATGCAATAAATGCCCACAGTACCCACCACCAAGCTCTCCCATCCCCCCACCCCCTTCCCTCCAAGACCCTCAGTTTGTTTCTGAGTCCAAAGTCTCTCATGTTTCATTTCTCTCCCCGAATTACCCTACTTCCCATTTCCTTCCTTCTCTTACTGTCTTCTATATTACCCCTTATGCACCACAAGTAAGTGAAAACATGCGATACTTGATTTCTCTTCTTGGCTTATTTCACTCAGCATAATCTCTTCCAGTCCAGTCCATGTTGTTACAAAAGTTGGATATTCATCCTTTCTGATGGAGGCGTAATATTCCATTGTATGTATGGGCCACATCTTCTTTATCCATTCAGCTGTTGATGGGCACCTTGGCTCTTTCCACAGTTTGGCAATTGTGGCCATTGCTGCAATGAACATTGGGGTACATGTGGCCCTTCTTTTCACTACATCTGTATCTTTGGGGTAAATATCCAGTAGTGTAATTGCAGGGTCATAGGGTAGCTCTATTTTTAATTTTTTAAGGAATCTCCACACTGTTTCCCAAAGTGGCTGTACCAACTTGCATTCCTACCAATAGTAGAGAGTTCCCCTTTCTCTGCAGCCTCTCTAACACTTGTTTCCTGCCTTGTTAATTTTGGCCATTCTGACTGGTGTGGTTTTGATTTGAATTTCCCTGATAGCTAGTGATGTTGAACATTTTTTCATGTGTCTGTAGGTCATTTGTATATCTCTATGGAGAAGTGCCTCTTCATAGCTCTTGCCCATTTTTTGATGCGTTCATCTTCTTTTTGGATGTTGAGTTTGAGTAGTTCTTTATAGATCTTGGATATCAGCCCTTTGTCTGTAGTGTCATTTGCAGATATCCTCTCCCATTCTGTGGGTTGCCTCTTTGTTTTATTGACTGTTTCCTTTGCTGTACAGAAGCTTTTTATTTTGATGAAGTCTCAAAAGTTTATTTTCGCTTTTGTCTCCTTTGCCTTTGGAGACGTGTCTTGAAAGAAGTTGTTGTGGCTGATGTCAAAGAGGTTACTGCCTATGTTCTTTTCCAGGATTTTGATGGATTCCTGCCTCACATTGAGGTCTTTCATCCATTTCGAGTTTGCCTTTGTGTGTGGTGTAAGAGAATGGTCTAGTTTCATTCTTCGATATGTAGCTGTCCAATTTTCCCAGCACCATTTATTGAAGAGACTGTCTTTTTTCCACTGGATATTTTTTTCTGCTTTGTCGAAGATGATTTGCCCATAGATTCGTGGGTCCATATCTGGACTCTCTACTCTGTTCCATTG
>PITA01026793.1:0-22058 GCA_004023965.1 Spilogale gracilis
CCCCCAGGTCCCCCGCCCACCCTGGCTGCTCTTGGAGGCGCACAGCTGTGTGCAGAGCCCTGGCTGTGCTATCCCACCCCCCACCCCCCCACCCCCCCGCTCTGGGAAGGGGCCAGTTTGGGGGCGGGCAGAAAGGGGAACACAGGGTATTCAACATGAAGGTGTCATTTGGCTTCAGGAATCTGTGGCAAAGAACAGGCGTGTGTGAACATGTGTGTACAGGAAAGATCCAGCAGCAGTTGGGGTGAACTAGAGCCTCACGCCTGTGATCTGTGGGCCCGTGTGACGCAGTGTTGGCTGTAGGGGCCCAGCGTGAGGCCATTGTGGGGCTGCGGGGCTGGCACTGGGCTGGGGCCCCTCCCCAGGCAGGGAGGGAGGAGCCGGCTCCTCCAGCCTGTCTGCCGTCTGTCCGCCCACTGCCGCCAGGATCACTTACAGGGATGGGTGACACTCCAGGGCCACAGCCCCCCCCCCACCTGCCGGGAGACTCTGGGCAGGGAGGTGCTGTCGGATGAGAGGCTGCGGGCCAGGGGCTGGGCATGGATGGGGAGTGGCTGGGTGAGTGCGGGGCCTGGGGGTCAGGGCAGGGAGGAGGGGGAGCAAAGCTCAGCATTGGGGGCAGAGGGGCTGCGGGCAAGCTGAACCCACCGCAGCAGCTGGGAAGGTGTGGGGCAGCCTCTGGACAGCAGTACCCCTCCCCCCAGGAGTGCTCTGTACTCAACTAGAGGGGCGAGGGCAGGTATATCCCCGGGCCAGCTTGGCTAGGGGCCTGGAGGCTGATCCCCCGGGGTAGGCTGGGGGGGGGGCGGTCTTAAGAATGGGAGGGTGCAAACAGAGCCTGCGGAGGGGTTGACAGTATCCGTGTGCCCATCTCCCTGGCCCCTGTTGCCCCTGGTTTCACGGATGAGGAAGCGGAGGTTAGGGACATGGAGAGGTGCCCCTAGTGGGGCTGCCTACTTTAGGACCCCCACCCAGGGCTGCGAGTCCTTGGGAGGCCAGGTTGGGGGCTCTGAGGACAGGACATGCCTTGAGCACTAAGCATCCTGGGCTGACATTGAGGGTCTGCCGTGAAGAGAACTGTGGAGGCGGGGGTCACCAGAAAGGGCCCTGAGCAGGACTGAAGGGAGGGACATGGGGGAGCCAGGGGCGGTAGGTGTGTTAGGAGGGCAGGTGAGGCCCTCTGGGGAGCAGTGTCCTTGCTCTGGCATGTGTCCCCTGCCAAGTCCTAGCACCGCAGCTCCTTCAAGAGCTGGGGAATCTGCAGGGGAAGAACAGGGGTGGGCCCAGCCCCGAGAGGGGAACTATGTGGGGCTGTCAGGTTGTGACCTGGCTCTCCAGACCCGCGGCCATGGGTGTCAGAGCTGGGGTGCCCCCGCCTCCACCTCTGGAGCCAGGGTCTGCCTCGCCCAGCACTGAGGCACAGGTGGCAGGGGGCTGTCCCTGGGGTGGGTCAGGACTCTGTGCCCGTCAGCTGTCTTCACGTGTAAATGGGGTCGGTGCCCACAGGTCCAGGCAATGTTCCCCATAATCGGATTATACCCAATCCAGGCTGATCCCATGCAGCTGCCTGCCTGGGCTGGCTGGGGGCTCCCGGTGCCCCTGCAGCTGCCAAGGGATACGGATTATGGCCAGCCTGGGGTCCCCCCAGACCCCTTGCCAGCAGCCTGGCCTCCCAGCTTGTTAGCTTGTCCCAAGAGTGGGAGTGTAGGGGCACCAGTCCACCTCTGGGACGCCTACCAAGCCAACCCCGGCCCACCCGCCTCGGCTGTCTGCGGAGCTGCCTGGGCTGGGGGTGGAGGGGGGTGGCGGGTCACAGCTCACAGCTGTAGCTCCCAAGGGGCCCCCACATAGCATGTCACTGGGGGAAGCAGGACTGCCACACAGGCAGGGGTGGGTCTGGGCAGCAGCCCCGCTGCAATCTCACCCTGCTTGCCTGCAGAATGGGTATGATGCCAGGTCCTGGCCCCCAAACCCCAGGCTCGGTGATGTGTGCTGCGATCCTGAATCCCTCCTGTTGACTTTATGCTCCCTTTTTGTAATACAGTGGGCTTAAAAACACCGCACACAACCTCACTAAGTGCAAGATTGGGTTGACTTACCACAGTAGGGGGTGCATGGGACACGAGACAGAGGATACTTCGGTTCCTTCCAGTCACAGGGCTGTTGGCTCCCATGGGGTGCTGGTGTGAAAAAGGGGGGCCAGCTGGTGTCGGGTGTCAACAGGCGGGACAGATCTCTGCCAGTGGATATGGGTGTCCGTGGGGACCGTGGAGCGTGCAGCCCATCATGCTGGAGGCCAGCCTGCGGGGCCCACCAGACTGCAGGGCCCAGGCCCGTGCAGATAGCCTGGAGCCCAGACCCTGGCACAGTCCAGACACAGAGTTGGCTGAGAAATGGAAATGGGGCCTTTGCACAAGCACAGCTGGGTCCAGGGGGAGGGGTTCCTCACCTCACAAGGACAGGAGAAGCTCACAGGTCCCTGCACATACGCCCCTGCTCTCCCCTGTGACGCCCACACGTGTGTACCCAAGCCCTCAGGTGTCCAGACCCCACGCAGCACTTGGCACCCACCATTCAGGCGGGTATCTGTGGGAGGGGACATGCAGATAGCCAAGGGTGCTGGTGACGGGGAGGCCCCCAGGGCAGCCCCATGCCCAGCGGGAGGCAAATGCTTCCAAACGTGGAGTGCGGCCCTTTGAAGATCCTGCCCTCCGTGCTCTGGACGTGAGCCCACGCATCAGCGCATGCGGGTGCTATTCCCAGGGCCTCTGGTGGCTGGAGTGCAGATGCCCAGCGGCAAGGGAGCCAGGGAAGCTGCTGGAAGCACAGTGACCGGGGAGGGAGCCTGCACTGGCGGGGTCTGAGGCTCACCATCCGCGCGTTGCTGCTCCAAGAGCACCTGGGGTGTGTGTGTGTGTGGGGGTACACATCCATGAGAAGTGGAGAAGCACCCGAGGACAGCCCTTCTCTCCGGAGGGAAAGTGAAGCACGAGATTTAGGGGGAACGCAGGTACTCACAGCAGTATCTGCTTTATTTCTCGGAGAGTCTCCACGGCATGAAAAGTGGTCCAGGTTTGAATCTGCAGGCTGTGGGGGCCATATTATTCTCTGAAATAAGTTGTGATTAAAGAGGCAACAGGGACCCCAGGCCAGCACCCTGGGACCAGGCCCGTCCCAGTGCAGAGGCCAAGTGGGCAGAAGCCCAGAGCCCCAGGACTGCACAGAGACCAGGGCAGGTGGGAGGCCAGCCAGCTGTCTGTGGGCTTCCAGGGAGAGACCCACAGACTCCGCGTCCCTCTCCTCGGGCCCCCCTGGTCCTGCTCCCTGTCTTCACCCCGCAGCCCCCACACCCTCCCTGCCTTACAGCCAGCCCTCACTACATGTTCCTAAAGTGGTGCTGGACGTGAGCCGAGTCTAGGTGGGCAGGAGCCAGGAGAGCCGGTCTCAGGGGACATGGCCAGAGGGACTGGGGCCATACAGGGTGGGTCATGGGCTTTGCTTCCCCCGTGTTCTTGAGACACATTATTTCTAACACATGGAGACCTTGTCAGACAGATAGGACTCAGTGGACTTTGAAATGTGGGAGCTCTGGGTGATCTTGGAGGGAGCCATGTGAGCTGGACCATCTGGGTGTGGGTCCCTCCTAGGGAGAAGAGGCAGGTGGGGGCTGGGGACGCTCTGCCCTAGGCCCTCCGAAGGGGTGCTGAGGGTGGTCCTGGGTCACTGGGCGGCTGTGTCCCTGCAGCGCGGAAGCAGGAGGTCATCAAGATCACGGAGCAGCTCATCGAGGCGGTCAACAACGGGGACTTCGAGGCCTACGCGTGAGCAGGGCATCTGGGCTGAGGCCTGGGAGGCCTGGGGTGGGCTGTGGGAGCTTCCCTGCGGTGAAGGGAGGGGCAGGCCAAGGCAGGGGCCTCTCCTCACCTGGGTCTGCCCCCCAGGAAAATCTGTGACCCAGGCCTGACCTCGTTTGAGCCTGAAGCTCTGGGCAATTTGGTCGAAGGGATGGACTTCCACAGATTCTACTTTGAGAACCGTGAGTGAGGGGCCAGAGGCAGGGTGGGGGCGGTGCGCCCCCGAGAGCAGCACAGGGCTCCTGCCCCCGGAGCTTCCCTGGGGTGCCCCGCAAGCCCCCGCCTCCGCCCCTGCCCACAGTGCTCGCCAAGAACAGCAAGCCCATCCACACGACCATCCTGAATCCGCACGTGCACGTCATCGGGGAGGACGCTGCATGCATCGCCTACATCCGCCTGACGCAGTACATCGACGGGCAGGGCCGGCCCCGCACCAGCCAGTCTGAGGAGACGCGCGTGTGGCACCGCCGCGACGGCAAGTGGCAGAACGTGCACTTCCACTGCTCGGGTGCGCCTGTGGCACCGCTGCAGTGAAGGTGGGTGCCGGCGCAGACCCTTCCACAACTACAGGCAGGCAGCGCCCCGTCCCTGCTCTCCCCCTTCTCCCTAGGGGAGATGAGAGCTGATCCTCACCGCTGTCTTCCTCCCTTGCGGGGAGGGGGGCGGTAAGGAGAGCTGACCCCCCTCCCTAGGGGGGACCAAATGAGACCTGACCCCTGCCCTCACCCCCTTTCAGAGCTGTGGCCGGCTTCGCGGGACAGTCAGTGTTTGGAGCCCGGCTGCCCTCCCGCAGCCTGCCTGTCGCATGTTTGTGTCTGCCTCGTTCCTCCCCTGGTGCCTGTGTCTGCAGAAAACCAAGACTGGACGTGATTTCTTTTTAACAAGATGACAACAACCACACACACAAAAAATTGATGTTGGATGAAACAGAAGAAAAAAAGGCAAAAGCTGTACAAACCACTGGCATTTGTGGGGCTTTGAACCGACGGGCACCCCCCACCCACGCTCCACGTGTCTGTCCGTTCCTGGCCCCTGGGGGACCGGTGGGGCAGTGACCTTGTCCACAGGGGCCGGCCGAGGAACAGTGTGTTAGGTCTGCATCCCCCTCCCACCCCCGCCGTGCATGGCTGCCATCAGAGGAGTGTTGGCCACCTGGGGCCAGGGGGACCTGAGCACGGCCGTTCCCCCTCCCTTCCTTTCATGCCCCCAGCATGGATGAGCAGTGCAGAGGCTGGGCCGGCCCCTGGGGGCCCGATGAGCCATCGGAGAAGCCCCTGTGCACCCAGGGCTCCCACTCTGGTCCCTCCAGGGCCAGGGAGGTGCAGACCCCACACCTCGCAGGAGTCTGGCCGAGAGGACACTGTTGGCAGCAGTCCTGGTGGGAGGGGAACCCTTGGGCTGGCCTCCCTCCTGTTCAGGGTGCCTCCCCTTCTGCCCACCTCCCCGCTCACGGTCCAGGGAGGCTCTGGGCTTGGAGATGCAGCAGGGAGTGGGGTCAGAAGGCAGGTGCATGGCACCCTGGGCTCCCAGGCCGGACTGCAGCAGATGTTTGTGAATAGTGCTTTTGGAGTCTAGGCCCGGAACAGAGGGAGGGAGACCTGCCCTGGGCTTGAGGGGCAGGGTGTGGCGGACCCCCACGAGGCCTCTCTGGGCTGCTGTGCGTGTGGGTGACAGGGACCCTGGGATGAGAAGGCGGGCTGGGCCCATCGTGAGGTGCCCCCTGCGTGCTGATGGGCACCACGGTGAGGCTCAGGGATGGGCCCCGTGGTCAGATGGCCGCAGAGCGTGCCCAGGGCAGCGAGCCAGGAGGCCTGGTCAGGAGCTGTGATTGCAGAGCTGTGGGACGCTGCCACCCCAACACCTGCCCCTTAATTCACATTTTCCACAAAGGTTTTCTTTATCTTCCCCCACAAATCAAGCCAAGGGAGGGGCACAGAGTGCGGAACGGGCCACAGGATGCTGGTCTCCAAGGAGACTGTCCCTCAGCAGACACTCAGAATGGACACTCCCCTGCCCGTCCGCGGCTGTGCTCAGGACAGCTGTCCCCACCCATGGACACAGGGTAAACATCCGCCAGACTCCCTTGGCCACGGGCAGTGGCAGGGCTCACCGTGGACAGCACGTGGCCTGGCCACCCTCACCTCCGGGGGCCTCCTCCCCTCCTCTCCTCACCTGTTATCTCCACGGAGCTGCCTGTCTGGGATAATTTGGGGATTTTTTTTCTGGGGGATAGTTCTTTTGCATGACCCCTCTTGGGCAGGCCACACCTGCTCCTCTAGCTAGATGTCGGAGGTGTGGCTGCTCTTTGGGGGGGGCGGCTGCCCGCAGTGCTGGCCGGGGCCCCCCCTTCTCTCTTTTTGCTGAGTTCCACTGTCTTTTCTTTCTGAGCCTTGTAAGTGTAAAAAATCATTATTTTGTTCTGTCTCGGGAAACTGCAAA
Organism: Spilogale gracilis; assembly: GCA_004023965.1. Taxonomy (NCBI): domain Eukaryota; kingdom Metazoa; phylum Chordata; class Mammalia; order Carnivora; family Mephitidae; genus Spilogale; species Spilogale gracilis. The sequence goes on from PITA01026793.1 coordinate 6,294, forward strand.
TAAAAGAAAAACAGGACAAACGGCTTCACGTGCAGCTGGGGGGCTTTATGCCAGGGCCCCGCCAAGCCTGCTCCCACTGCACCGCCCCCGGCCACCACAGGCCACCACAGGCCACCGCTGCAGCCACCACCCCACCCTACCTCTCTTGGCCCCGATACCAGAACCAGAGCCCACCCGTAGGCCCTGGCATGCCCACCTCTTCTGTGGCCTCTCAGGAGGTGGCCAGAGGGTACTTCTGTGTGGAAGAGCCTGGGACCCAGCCTCCACCTCTGCGCATCCATCCAACGTGTGTGGGGGGCGAGGTTGTGTGGACAGACAGCACATGGGACAGACCTCACACAGTGCTGTCCCACGCAGGAGGGTGGTGGTTGCTGAGATCCCCCAGAGCAGAGATCTGGGGGACAGAGGGGAGCAAGGGCCTTCCTTCCTTCCCTGGGACTATCCTGTCCCCGCCCTTCCTGTCATCCGTTACCCTGGCCTCTCAGCAGCTAAGCCACCTGGGGCCTCCCCGGGAATGCCGGCTGCCCTTGGCCTGTGCCAGCTGACAGCACTGAGCTCATGGCAGCATGAGAGCGGGACCCAGGGCTGTCTGAACACACTTTGTGACCACAGGGCCATCTTGGCCGAAGGACATCTGACCATATAGCTGCCTGTCCTCAGGCCCAGTCAGGCCCCATGCAGCCCTGCTAGAACCCGGGTGCACCCTTGTATGAAGAAAGCAGCCTCCAAGTCACACTGGCTCCCCAGGCCCCATGCTTGTGCCTCCTGCCTTGTGCTTTCCTGGGACAGCAATGTGGCCTCAAACCAAACACTCCCCAACTTGTGAACAAGTGGCTTCCGGTAAGAGGGGTGCCCTGGGGGGTCACTAGGGCAGGAAGCCTTCAATGGCTTCCTGGTGCCCGGCAGGTGCTCTCAGGCGGGAGGGCCGTGCCAAAAAGCACAGAGAGGAGCTGAGCACGGGGCGCAGAGAATCTAGGACACAGCCCTTGGGCAGCAGAGTGGATCCTGGCCCAGTATCTAGGGCTCCACTCCCCTATCAGCTGTAACCCGAGGCGGCTTTCCAGCCCAGGCCTCCCCGCAGGCACCCAGCACAACCCTGCCCCCAAGGATCCTGAGCCCGGAGTCGTGTGGTGGGAGCTGGAGCCGGGCTGCAACAGTCTTTGGCTTGTCCCTGTTGCATGGCACCGGCTTTGAGCGAAGCCTGAGAAGGCCCCACACCCCAGCAGGTCCCCTAGGCAGGAAAAGCTGGTGCCCCTGGTCCAGCCAGAAATCCCAAGGCTTCTTCTCATTTCCAGGAACTCAAATAAGGCTGACATCAAGGCCCAGGCCAGCAATGAAACAGGTGGAGAAGCCTTTAGACCCTCTGACAATCAGCCGGCGAACTCATTCCTTAAACTGGGACCAGACCGGAGACTCCTCGGACTGCGTGCACCTCGGGAGGCAGATGCCCCCACGCTTCCCTCCGTATGGCCCAGGCCGCTGTGGCTGTGGGGTAGTTCCCCACACAGCTTTCCCTAGGTCAGCTCCAGGGCTCCCTCCCCTGGCTCTGCTAGAAAGGTCTGGGGGGGAGGGGCTGGGCACTGCCCCGGGAGGCCCTGCACCCCGCAGGTGCACAAAGGGAGAAGCCCCTGAGGCTAGAACAAAGCAGAAAACTATCACGGAATTTCAAAAGACAACTTTATCCAGATAAGAACCTTTCAAATAGAACAGAGAACTTAGGCGGCAGTTATTAAAATACAGCCCCTGCCCGATGCTTGCACACGAGACCAGAACAGGAGCTGGGGAGACACCAGCTTGGGCACGAGCCAGCGCCACCCTCCTCACGACCCTCCCTGCGGATCTGCACATCCACTCCTAGCTCCTCCCAGCGACCTCCCAAGCTGGAGGAGTCAGACACCACCATCCTTCCTAAGGGGAGGTCACAGCCCCTGGGGCACCAGTGAGCAGGCAGGGTCTGCGCGTTCCAGGGGGTCCCTCCGGAAGGACGGTGTCCACAGCAGGATGACAATGGGCGGGTAAACCTGGTGAAGTGGGGGAGGGGGTCATCAGAAGCCACATAGGTGCCACCTTGTGGTCCAAACAGGGAATTCAGGGCCTGGCACTTTGTGCTAGGGCAATGGGACCTCCCAGATAGGGAAAGAACCAGCATGCTAAGAGCAGGATCCCAGAGGACGGGACCCTGTGGGAACCAGGTCTCAAGGGTACACCACGAGCTCACGTCCTCAGGAAGCAGTGCAGGTCACGGGGAGGCAGACTGAAACAGGGCAGTGGGGCCTGAGGGAGCAGGCAGGGCTCAGGGCTAGGGCTCATGCCGCTGGGGGGCTCTCAGCAGCACTCCTGTGGGCATCAGGCCACACGTGGGGCACCAGCAATCCTCAGGATGGCTGCTGCCTGGTCTTGGTGGCCAGGAACAGTGCCCACGGCAAAGGCCACTTGCTAAGGCACACAAGACCCAGGTGGGCACTAAGACAGTCTTGCTGCCAGGGAGGCAGGTGAACACAGGTTGAGAGAGCGAGCACAGGCAATTGTGACCTGGGTGGATGAAGCTAAGCCGCGAGTCGGGCAGACACCCCCCGCCCCACGGCCTACAGACGGCTGTGTGACATACGGATGCGCAGTGGCCTCAGCAAGCAGTCAGTCCAGCCCTCAGTCCAGCCCAAGTGCAAAGGAGCCTCAGCAGCTGCGCCGCCTGCCTCCTGTCGGCGCGGGCCCTGGCCTGCTCACCCCCAGCCTTGCAGTCGGGGCCCAGCCTGGCGTCACTGAGCGTCAGCACAGTCAGCGCACATACACAACCCCCAGGGGAATAAGGACCAACAAGGCTGGCTCTGACCTCCCCCGGTTCCCAGGGGTTAGAGATGAGCCCTTCAGCATCTATGTGAGTTACTCTGAGTTTATGGTTTCATCTGGCCCAAGAATACACCTTCGGGGGCCTCAAACGAGCTTATCAAAAATCACCGGACATGTAAATTTGAATGTTCCCCAGCCCCAGGCCCTTCCACGACCCTCAGTTCCTGCCAGGAGCTCCCAAGTGAAAAATGTGTCCCCACGCGGGTCTCTCCACGGTGGCTCTGCTTCTCCAGGGGCTGCAGTTCTGATGCGAAGGGCCGGGCCGTCTTGGCACGGGGGCCTCCGTGGCTGCTGTCACATGATAGCGCAGCATGAGTTCTGTTTCCGGGCCTGGACAGAAACACACCGGGGCTGGAGAGGCGGACGTGGCCCACCCGGTGGGGGTTGAGAGGGGCGGGAGGGGCTGCAGAGCGGGCTGGGGGGCCTAGGAGCATCCCCAGTGGACCGAGCGTTGATTCTGCGTCATCCTGTGTCCCACAGAGCCACCTGACCCCATGTGTGTACATCATTCTAAGAATGTCTTTGGAGGATGGGTTCACACATCCCCAAACAGCACTGGCTGTCTCCCTCCCAGGCTCACAAGAATACACCAATGTGCACATAGCCCTGCTGCGGTCCACACCAGTGAACCACTTCTGTCAAAGGGAAACACAGGCGCAAGGGCCACTCTGGGAAACCTGGAGGCCCCACTAATCACGGGAAGCAGAAACATGCAAAGCCCTGGGTGCGGAGACAGCAGCCCGAGCACGGGCAGCGTATGGGAGACAGGCCTCTCCCCCAGCGCCCGAGGGACGCTGCACTCCTGCCAGGCCTGGGTCACCCCCTCCGCTCTCCCCACGCGTCACTGAACATCCTGGGGACGCATGTGGCTGCGAGGGACCGCGGACGGCCAGCACTCACTGTCTTGTAGAAGGCTTTGGACTGTGTTCCCAGCACCTCAGATTTGGACACCAGGTCATCTAGCCGCTCCCCTCGCTCCAGCAGAGACTCCATGGTGTTGTGCTGGACACACAAACAAGCGGGTGCCCACTGTTCACGCAGCAGGTGGACTCAAGGAAGCACTTCTCCCCTGGGCTCCTCCCGCCATGGGAGCGTCAGAAGCATCCCAGACAAGCAGGACCCGGAGCCCATGCTGGGGGCCCAGCACAGGCTCAGACCAGCACGCTCGTGGCCATGTTCACACACGCGTACTCCTACTGAAGACAGCGCGTCCCGCCCCCTGCAGGGCCCGTGCGCGGACGGCTGTGGCTGGAACAGCCACGAGGCCCTGCTGGGCTTCCTCGGAGCAAGGAGCGCAAACCTAGGCACAGAAATGGGAACGGGCCCAGAAGGAGGAAGGAACGAAAACACCCTCTCTACACATAGCTCGACAACTCAGGTTGCCAGCACGAGAAGTGGGCCAGGCAGAGAGACGCACGGGCAGGAAGGCAGCATGGCCAGCGAGCCCATTTCTGCAGGCCTATCTGTGCTCAGAGAGAAGGAACGGCGGAGGGGCGCCCGGGGCCGTGGCTCAGCGAGAACACGTAGAGAAGCCCGTGAAGAGAGATGAAGACACCTCGAGACTGTCACACCTCACTTCCAATCTGAAGCCCCCAGACCACGTCATGATGTCTGCAGCAACCCCCTACCCACCGCGGCTTCTGTAGAACACAGCTTCCCGGGTCTTGTCCAGGCCCGCGTCTGACCCTAGGAGACGGTGCTGAGCTCCAAATGGAATCAGAGCCAGCAGGATTTTCCTGGGTGCCTTCGCTGGGCTTTAGTTCCACTCACTTGAGGTTCATCGGCTGCTGGGCACTGGTGTCCCACGTTTGCCACATTATGGGAGCGGGGTGGGGAAGGACAATCTCCCAGTCCCAAGGGCTCATAACACCCATCAGGGAGATGCGGGCACTGGTTGCGACCGCGCAGTGGCATCTGGGAGGCCTGTGCGGGGGTTGGGGAGGGGGGCATCTGCACGGCCCCATGCAGAAAACGGGAGAGGCTCCAAAGCCATGGGGCTGTGCCAGGCAGCGTGCACTTGACCTTAGAGCTTTCCTGACAGATACTGGAGAATGGTGAGCGAAAGAGCCACAGATCGGCATCTAGACACCCAGGTGGCAGGTGGGAAGTGAGGGACCAGTGACAAAGCAGAGACCACAGGATCAAACTCAAGGTGGGAACAGACACAGTGAGTGCCAAAGAGAGCTCAAAGTTACAGAGGGAGAGAGGGGGAGGAAGGAAGGAAAAGATGGGCAGCGGGGGGAGACAGAGAAGGAGAGGGGAGAGAAGCTGAAGCAGCAGCTACAAACCAGCAGAGCGCTCGGGTAAGGCGCAGGCTTCCTGCTCTCCTGCCCAGGCCTGAGGACCCCAGGTCCATGTTTAGTGAGCACAGGGGGCTTCCCTGCCCCTGCAGCCCACACCCTGCAAGGAAGGCACCCGCTGGGCTTGGAGACAAACAGCGGGGCACAGCAGTGGCAGGGAGCTACTCAACGGAGACCGTCGCCGCAGGGAGGGATCGGGGCCACAGCAGGTCTAGGCTGGGGTCCCTCTACAACAGGGCTATTGAACCCAGACAGGTGTAGGCAGCACAGACTCAGGGTGGCCTTGAGAGGTCTAGCTTTGTGGCCTTGGATGCTTGGGAAGACGCAGGCAACCACCCCTTCCAGGGAAGCATATGAGGACTCCCCCAACCCTAAGCCTGGACTGCATGCCTGGCGGCTCCCCCCACTCGGCTCCAGAAGGCGCTCACCCCTGCTCCCACTTACCAGAATGATTTTGGTCTCATCCAGCTCAGCCTGCACTTTAGTCATGGGGTCAGCTTCTCGGGGGTTCTATGGAGAAGCCAAAAACAACATCAGGAGTAGAATGACCACCTGAAAACAAAGTTCAAATCGAGAGAGCCAGACACAGTTTGCCAAGTCCACAAACCACAGGTTGCTCACACACAAAACAGAGAAGGAAAAGCCTGCATGAGCTCGGGTTCCAGGTCTCAATGTGGGTCCCTGCGTGTTTCATGGGGACACCGACATCAAGGTTGCCAGGAAGTTACCTAGAGCCACAACCTGCAGGGCTGCTCCTGGAGGCTTCTGTCCACCTACCTGGTACCGACTCAAGTAGCCCTCTAGGGCCGTGTAGTGGATGGTAGCAGGAGATCCGTCTGGCCACCACATCCTGTTCACACACTGGGAGAATTCATCCAGTACCTGCAGGACAAAGGAGCCAATCAGCACCCACAGCCACGTGGCCCTGAACGGCCAGCGGCAAATCTAGGCTCAAGTTTTTAAGACTGCTGGTGATTAAAAACAAAGTGTACCCAACCTAACATGAATCTCATCTGAAAAAATTAAAAACATCAGAATTTTAAACTACAGATTTCCACTTCTATCAGGTTACACGATTCTAGGAGAAAAAGTACCTGCCTTCTCATTTTCCAGAAAAGTTCCTCAAGAAGGGAGCTATACGCTTTGGATTTAAGCACTGAGCAGATCTCACATATCTGGAAATGCGTCAGTGCTCAGGGAGGTCAGAGGCTGGCATTCTGAAGACGTTTCTGAGAGCACTATCGCACTAAGCCCGGGGTGCAGGGAGGGCCTGACCGAGGCCAGTGGCCACAGGGTAGAGCACGGAGTTGGCCATGGCGTGGAGGAACCACAGTTCCCAGTAGGGAAGGCAGAGGCAGGAACAGTGGCCAGGGCTGAACGTGCAGCCGCAGCTGAGCTCAGGCCCCGGCCCAGGAGGAGGCCGCAATGGTGCTGTAGACGGGGTGGGTCAAGGTGGCACCAGGGCCAGAAGCCCAGACACGGGGCACAAATTGCTGCCAGAAAAGGAAACTGGGAAGGGATGCCAGACCATCTCTTGGCTTAGAGCAAGAAGAAAAGCTGAAAATGGGTTGATTTTGGACACATGACTCCATCCCTTCTACCTCGGGCACCGTGCACACTTGTCCATCTAAGGCCAGCCCGGCCACACTGCAAACTCACCTTCTCCAGTAAGGTAAAGGCCACCCGGGAGGGGTATTCGCTGTCAGCGATGACCACTCCCGCGAGACTGTCATTTCGCACGTAGACATGGCACAGGTATTCTAGGGAGAAGTTAGACATGGACGGTGACGTGAGAGCTTTGGACATCTTCACCCTGATCATGAAAGTGTCACAATGCTGAGCCTTTGCCTGTCGGCTCGGTGAGACTCCCACAGGACAGCACGGCAGGGAGCGCGGCCACAGGCGGCGCAGGACGAGAAGTGCACAGAGCGCCAGGGTGCCAATCCAGGCTCTAAAGGAGTCACCACGTTGCAGAAAACCACCCAGGGAGGCAGTCCCGGGTACATTTCCGTTACATTCTGGAACCTCAGCTCCAGCCTGGCCGTGTCTCCAGGAGCTACAACTCTCACTCTGTCCCGCTCCCGAGCTGGAGACCGTGGACAAGACCAGCAGCCTCCACCTGCTTCCAAGTCCCACGAGAGTGGCCCTGCATCAGGAAATCACCCTCCAGGGAACTGGGTTTCCTGCTGCGGTGGGCTGAAGGGGTGAGGGAGACAGTGGAGAGGGAAGAAGAGAGGAGAAAAGGTCTATCCACAAAAAAATTCGGCCCTGCTGGCTGTGCGAGAACATCATCAAATTATCCAAAGGACAAGCACTTCTGCAAAATAGGCATCATCCCTGCTACGAATTTTTGTCACTTTCAAAGACTTCAGAGAGGATACAGGTAGCGACACCCCCATGAGAAAAGGAACGTAAAGATACAGCTGACAAATGAGGACCTTCCCATCCTGACGACGCTCGCACAGAACAGCCCGCTGTTAACCACGGAGGAACAGAGAGGAGATGGAGAGGCCGTGAGCTCCTGGAGTCAGATGAGGGCAGCGGTAAATGAGATCAGGGCCACGGAGGGCAGGATCGCCGCTGGTGCTCTCTGGGCTCTGTCTACGGCCCCGGTAAGCAAGGCACAAACGTGCTGTTGAAGCGCACGCACTCCCCAGACCGAGAGGCTGGGTCCGTACTGGAGGAGACGGCTCTCAGCAATATGTTGGGAGCGAGACTGACCACACGTCAGTGTTCACGGTCCAATCTCACCTCTGGGCTGTGGACAGGACAGGAACACCCCCCCCCCCATTCCCTGGGGCATAAGGGACATCTGCGTCACCGACACAAGGCCACCAGGGTCTCTGCCGGGTGGGCTTCCTGAGATCTATGTGACACAGCTGTTCTTCCCGAGTCATCTGTGTCATACACGCTTCTCAAAGAAAAGCCTCAAGATTCGTACAGGGAACCTGAATTATGAAGAAGTGAATGTAGCGGCTAAGAGGAAGACAGCGAGTTTTTGGATCCCTGGTCAAAACTCCAAGGAGCACAGGATGCAGTACTACCACAACGGGAAGCTGTGCTTGCGAAGCATCCGCTACGGGCGGCAAGAGAATTCAGGAAGGCCACTTACTGCTCCGTGGGAGCTAGAGCACCACCTGAAGCAGTCGAAGCTTTGGGGCAGAACTGGGACCAGGCAGCTCAGACGCCAGCATGGGCACAAAACTGTCCATAAACCAAGCAAAGAGAAGGGACGAAGAGAGCGGCTGGCAGAGGAGCGCGGTCCTGGCAGCCTCGGCGGGGGGCCGGTGCCTGGGGGGGGAGAGGGGCCGGGCGGGAGCGGCGCTCGCAGGAGGCAGTGGGTCCCCCTACCTTGCTGTTTGACGGAAGCTCTGCTGCCTTTCTCCGAGCGCTCCACAATCAGTTGACTCGTGAAGGTCATGAATTCCTGAGCGCTAAGAAACAGAACACATATTAGCTCTTCCTGTTACCCTGTCCCCAGGACCATGGAAGGTGACCTCTGAGCACAGACAGCTTCTGGGTCTAATTCCTTTCCCTCCGGAACTCAGTGACTAAGGAGAGACACCGCTGTGTTACAAATCCTCACAGCCAGTCAAGCCACACCTGTTTGCTACCTGGATCCCCAGGATAATCCACTTCCAGCCTTGTGGGGGTTTTCTGCAGGCTTTAGCCAAGGTAACACCGTGGTCGCAGCAGGGAGAAGCAGAAGCCAGCGCATGCACGACCTGTTACGGCTGCTGCGTCTGCCACACACTGCGATGGGACACATGTCCACCATGAAAGCGGGCTATGGCATGGAACACAGCGGCAGACACGCTGGCTCATCCTGGAGCCCCACAGAGCACTCTGGAATGCCACCGCTTGGCCAAGAAGGAAGAGAAAGTGTACAATGGCTTGTACAAAGGCTGAGAGGGAAGAGGACACTCACTGACCCAACAGAGAGATGGCCAGAATGGGAGAGTCACAGGTGCCAACAGTTCGGCCAGAGGACCAGGGGCTCACGAGACTCTCTGGCAGCCCCTCTCACTGCAGAATGAAGAACTCCACCTGTGGAGTACATGTCCCTGGTTAGGAGCTGTGCCAACTCCAAGCTCATTAATTCCTGCCCTGTGCCTCACTCACAATATCTGCGTTTGCTGTGAGGAGCGTATGGCACTTAACACAAAACCTGGTGCCCAGCACCACCTTGAGAGAGCGATGTCATCAAAATCACCCCAGAGAGAGAGTCTCCAAGCAAGGAAGTCCCTGCAGTAAAATCAAGTAGAGACTGAGCTCGCAGCAGGACTGTGTCTAGACACACGGGGACTTATTCGTCGCAGGAGTTTGCATACAAGGGCAAGAAAAGCTGGGGACCCATCAGAAGGTTTTATAGCTCGGGGTCTAGTAGCCATGAGGCAGGAAGAACGGGGGTGAGAAGCCTGGGTCTAAGAGGCACTTGTGGTGGCAAGCCCAGAGTCCCCAGTGCATCAACCATCACCAACCGGCAGAGGTATCTCAAAGCAGCAGACAGAGGTCTCACACTGCAACATCTGAGCACCGTTGGTATACACGGACAGCCAAAAAGAAAACGATCCAAGTTAGCACCAAACGTTCCATCACAGAATGGAGCAGAGACCGTGGCAGAGAACGAAGCATCCACAATATACTTCCTGAAGGACCCAGAAGAAGCGAAACGTTTCCAGGAAACAACAGAAACTGTTTTCGATCCTGCCAGCAGAACACTCTGATCAAGGACTGCTGCCCAGAAGCAGTGAGGGTGGGGCCAGGGGCAGTGTCCCCTGGATTCGGAGACCACAGGGTTCTTCTCCGGCTGTGCCCGAGTCACCCCACCCCTCTCACCAACAGGTTGCAGCGTCTGTGGCATTCCTCACACACACCTTCCTATAATTAAGGAATCCAGAAATACTTCAGATGCTTGCAAGCCCTACAAGTCCCATGCTTCCTTCCATATCTTCAGCACACACCCTTTTGCACCATCAGAGCTCAGTCAGAAAAAGCATTAAAATCTGGGTCTGAGGGGCACCTGGGTGGCTCAGAGGGTTAAGCCTCTGCCTTCGGCTCGGGTCATGATCTCAGGGTCCTGGGATCAAGGCCCATATCGGGCTCTCTGCTTGGCAGGGAGCCTGCTTCCTCTTCTCTGCCTATTTGTGATCTCTATCAAATAAATCGATAAAATCTTTAAAAAAGAAAATCTGGATTTGAGTCCTAGCTGGCTGTGGTATAATTTCTTGCGGCCTCATGACTTCATCCATAAGACAGAGCATACCAGTACCACCCCTACTGAGTAGTTGGGAAAACCCCACCAGATAACATTAACTGGCTCTCCAGGTGTGGCCCCTAAGTTACGTGGGCTAGAATCACCAGGAAGAAGGTGCAGGTTTAAAATACACATTTCTTGGGACACCTACATGGCTCAGTCGTTAAGCGTCTGCCTTTGGCTCAGGTCATGATCCCAGGATCCTGGGATGGAGCCCCACATCGGGCTCCCTGCTCAGCGGGATACCTGCTTCTCCCTCTCTCACTCCCCCTGCTTGTGTTCCCTCTCTAGCTGTCTCTATCAAATAAATACAATCTTATAAAACACACACACACACACACACACACACACACACATATTTCTGGGCCTCCACCTACTAGTTCACCACGTCTGGGCTTCTTCACAGTCCCCTGGTGATTTTATTACCGCGTGAATTAGGAAAACACTGAGCACAAAAACAATGTTCCAGAAGAGCATAAAAGCCTTCCTCCAGCGAAATGAGGATTCCTCCCAGGTCCAGTCCACACACCGAGCAAGTAGCCATCGCAGCGCTCCAGTGAGGGAGGGCGGAACCGCCCGCCCAGCCAACGCCCACCCGGACCGCCCCGGGTCACCCCGACCCTCCCCCGACCCCCGAGGCCACCTCAACCCTCAGGGCCCCGACCCCAACCCCGCGGGCCTCCTCCGACCCCCCAGGGCCACCCCCAACCCGCGGGGCCTCGCTGTCCCGGCCGGCTCACCTGGACTTCTGGAAGAAGCCAAAGGACGACACGTCGTAGGCGGCTTTGAGCAGCACCGACTTGTGCTCGCCTTTGTAGAGGACGCTGAGACTGTACAGCTTCATGGTGTCGCGCCCTCGGGCCGCCCGCCCGCCAGCCCGCGGGACCGGCTCACAGGGAGCAGCGCTGCCGCCGCCCCTGGGGACCGCCGCAGGCTGCTGACGGGTCGGACGCCGGCTTCCCCGCGGGGCTCGGGGTCGACTTCCGCTTCCGGTTAGGGGCCGCCGCCCGAGCCCTAACAGAAGGTTTCTCGTGGCCCGGATGTAGAAAGGAGAGGCCGGAAACACGATGGTGGTGGGTTGGGAAGGGCGGGGAAAAGACAGTGCAGCGCATGCGCGCGCGTGTAAACCCGGCCCCGCCCCCTTGGCCTGTCTGGAGCCGCCCCCTTCCTCCCGCAGCGTTTGGTTCCCAACGGGACCCCCCCCCCGCCCCGTCCCGAAGCTCCCCCTCCCTTCTGGGGTGCCCGTCCCCTCTGGGACCTCCCTCTCCCTCCTGGGGTGTCCCGTCGCCTCCAGGATATCCCGGTCTCACTCTCGTGGGGTGCCTGGTTCCCTCCCAGGCTGCCCTCTCCCTCTTGGGGTGTCCTGAGTCCTCCCATACTCGTGCCCTCCCTCCCTCACAGACTTCCCTGAGCCCTCCTGGGCAGCGTCTGAGAACATCCCCTGGGCAGCACCCACACGCCGGTGCTCTGGGAACCTTAGAAAGGAGCGTTAATTTATGGGAGGGCTGCCTTCCTGTAATTTGTAAATCAAATCCTTAAAGTGAAGGGCAGGAGAGTTTTCTGCTCTAGACTCCTGTAGGGATGTGAAGGCAGGCTTCTCGTCCTTGCCAGCTCTCCCTCCTGCCCCTGTGGGAGCAGTCCCTGTTCACATAGGACCCCTCAAAACCGGCCTGCAGGGGTTCCGGCTTTCTGGGCCCGCCCACAACCCGTCTAAGCACCGATGTAGGAGGCTGCTGATCTCAAAGAGTAACAGAGATGCATCACCACAAAAGGCAGAGAATCCACTCCACACTTAGGGAGCAGCTTGCTACAGTGACTCAGAAGGCCTCATTTGCCTTGAGATGTTGAAATAATGCTTTGCCAATGGGTGGGGACGAACAAGGCACAGTTCCATAAGAGTTCCACCTCTTGCGGATTTCTTGTTAATTAAATGGAATTATGTGATCGGCATCTTGCAGGCCACGTAAAAGGGAACTTGGTCTTTGGCAGTGGGCAGTAAGCTTACCCAGTCATCATGCTAGAAGCAGCTAGATCTGAGATGATGGGAAGAGACAGCATATTTGAAGAACCAGCAGCATCATTCTACACATTACTCTTTTTTTTTAAGATTTTATTTATTTGACAGAGAGATCACAAGTAGGCAGAGAGGCAGGCAGAAAGAGAGGAGGAAGCAGGCTCCCTGCTGAGCAGAGAGCTTGATGTGGGACTCGATCCCAGGACCCCGAGATCATGACCTGAGCTGAAGGCAGAGGCTTTAACCCACTGAGCCACCCAGGCGCCCAACATATTACTCTTAATCAGGGTTTCTTAACCCCAGCACTTCATGTTTTGCTTGGATAATGGGGGCTTGCCCCAATTGTTAGGGGCCATCCCAGGAAGTGTAAATAGCATCTCAGGCCTCATATCCACTAGATCCCAGAAGCATCCACCCCATCCATCATTTGGCAACCAAGAATGTCTCCAAACATTGGCAAATGTGCCCCGAGGAGCAGTGGTTTAGAGAAAACTGTTTCTGTGTCTGAAGGAAAGTTCCACCACCTGCACTCTCACTCAGCAACTCCCTCACCAGCGCTATTCCCTGAGTACTTTCAAGTGCAGAGCATGGAGAGGACTCTTCCACATCCCCCTTGTTTGGGTGCAAAACATTAAGAACAGACACTGGCCAATGATAGGCCAGTCACCCTCACACACAGGCTCACCAGCAGGCCAGGCGGGGTCCCAAGATGCTGTGCGGACATGGTTGTCCTATAGGGGGTGGGCAACAGTCATTGTTGGAGAAAATCCCCAGAGCCCCTTTTCTCCTTTGCCACTGAAAGTTGTTGAAAGAGAAAAGGAGGACAGTTCTTGCTCGGAATAGATTTAAATGTATTCACTTGTCACATATGAGTGGATGTCTTACCGTTGGCCTTATCCCAAGCATTCCCCATGTGCTAACTCAGTTCTCACAGAAGAGAAGAGGATTATATCATCACCTTAAGGACAGAAATAGATTCAGATCAAGGAAATTACAAGTCCACACCATAACACGTAACACAGCCCAGGTCTACTCCCAGAGGCTCTCCTGTCTCTCTGGCCTGGGCCAGCCTCCACCTCTCGGTCTAGTTAGTTGCAAACTCCCAGCTTCATCGTCCTTCCTACTAAGGAGCAAGCCTGCCTTTGACTCCCTCACCCAGCCATCACCCAGCTCCGGATTCAGCCCCAGCACCGCTGCAAGCCCCCAGAGCATAAAGGTGGAAAAAGGACTAACCTCTCTCAGTCTCTCTCTTCATCTTCAAAACTGGAAATATAATCCATTCCCTCGGTGTGTTGCTGGGAATGGTAAGACACTATATTCCAAGCTCTAATCTTAGTAGATGTTTAGCAAGTAAAAACTATGATGATTCCCTGCATTGGTACCATTTGCTACAAAAAGGCGAGATTATCACAGATTAAAGGCCTCGGGCATCCTCCAGGAAGCAGAGATCTGAGAGGCTGAGGTCTAAGGAGGGGGAAATACTATTGTCTGTCTTGTAATTTCCTGGCTTTGATCACTGTGTTGTGGTTATGTAAGAGAATTCTTGGTTTTTGGGAAATCCACACAAGCCCTTAGGGGTAGAGGGACATCACATATTCACCTCCCCTTTGCAGAATTCGGATGTGTATATGATGTAATACGAAGTGTAATGTACCCACAGTAAATTGAAGGATCCGGGATGCAGGTCTCCAAGAACGCTTTGTATTGTTCTCTAAGTCTAAGATGACGGGGATAGCAAAGGCCACAGAGAAGAGGCACTGATGTTATGTGTGCAGCACCCGTGGGAGTGGGGTTGGCCGTGCCCTCTGAAGTCCAGACTCCCTCGTGCACCAGGCCCTAGAGCAAGAGCTCCCCTGCGCATGGGACCTGAGCCACACTGCCCATGACATATGGCCCAGGTTCATGAGTTCACTTCTGCTGGGCCAGCAGGTGCCCACCCGCCTTCAAGGCCTTGCTCAGCTCATGAAGGGACCCATTTTTAGTTGCACAGCAGGACCCCCATGGAGCTGGATCAAAGCCAGCTGAGGGGCACACCAGGGGCTCCTGGGGGGAACCTGGCCATGCCGTGGCCTTGGCCTCCCTACCCCCTTGTTTGGTCAGCCAAGGCCAGGGCAGCAGGGCAGTCTTCACTGTAACTGTCACATGAAGCTCAGCAGCCTACCCAGGACAGGAGCTCTGTAAAGGGACCACAGACATGGCAAGGCCTCCCAAGGAGTTCCAGGGCCTGTCACTCCTAAATGTGCCCATTTGACACATCGACTGCTTTGAGTCCATAAACACGACAGACAGTAGAGGCAAGAAGCCCACTCTGACCTGTTTTTTTCTTCAAAGCAGGACATTAAACTGCACATGAAAGGCGCCCTCTGGGTAGCTGGAGGAAGGCATTCTTTCCACCAGGGATGAATGAGGCTGAGAGAAATCTTTGCAAACAACCCCATCTTGCAGTTACCCCCAGCAACGTCCTCTCCCTGCCCCAATCTCTCTGTCACATCGGTTCTTCACTAAGTGTTTCTTTGTCACCAGACTATTTGCTATTGATTTTTGCTGCTCTGGTCATGTCTCTGGGTCTTCATCCTCCTGTAAAGGCTCCCTGTGAAACCTTGAGGAAAACTTGCATGCTTCTCTCCAGCTGATGGCAGCTTAATTCTTAGGTGCTGCCGGAGACCCGAAGAGGGTAGAGAATGTGTCCTCCTGGTCACCTCCTTAGTAGTTTGCCACCCAAGGAGCACCGACTTGATGCCAACAGCTAGCCCCAGCCCCCAGGAGCATCGCTGGCTACCACAACCCTCCCAGTGGATTCCCTAGGCCACCACCAGTCCGGAGGTAACTGAAGAGGAAGGTATAGTACAAGAAGGTTCGCCTGGAGGCAGGCACTGGCCAGGAATGGGCCACAGCCAGGGAAGACCAGAGGCCCATGAGTGAGGCCCCTCAGAACTGCCTCCCTTGTAGGGGCTTCTCAGAAGCTCTAGTTGTACCATGAGACCCCTCCCTAGCTCAGGGGCTAGCAATGGGTGTGTAGCCCAGGCTGGGCACATGGTCATTTAGGCCGGAGGCTTGATCTTCTGAGGAGCTGGCCTGCATAGGACTTAAAGTCTGCAGAGAAGGAAGGGGGTCAGGTTGTAGGTAGAGCCCTGCAAGAGGGGAATCTACGCCCCACAGCAGCTGGTCTCCAGGACTCCCAGGAACAAAAAGCAGGGTGGGAATCATCACAAAGGAGAAGTGGTCAGGAAGGATCTGAAAAGCAGGAGAGCGGTTGAGATGCTGAGTGCCCTCCTTCTTGAGCTAGCTCCCACACATGCCACAAAGGACCCCCTGGGGCCCTCTCCCACCCCCCAATTCCCCACCCT
>PITA01026794.1:0-22057 GCA_004023965.1 Spilogale gracilis
AAAATGACTAAATATATGCTTTTCCTGATGACAATAATCAGTGACACTGTAACATTAGTCCTCATTCTTAGGATCATATAAACTTTCTTATCATTCATTGGAAACTTTTAGAAAGCTGGTTTTGTCCCATATAGCAGGAACAATTACTCTTTTACAAGTATCACAGTTAGGTTTTTAACTACAATTTTAAGAAGTGTTCTAGAATAATATTCTGAAATATTTTTGCTACTATTGTAGAAATATGTTTATGAGATTACAGAAGGCACACGTATATATTTGTATATGCGCTTCCATCTGTCAGTGGTAACATAATTCAGGTAAGCCTGAAATGCTGGTTCATTTGGAAATTTTTCATTTTCCTTTTCTCTTTTCTTGATTGTGTAGGCCCCACAGGTTGAGATCAATAATACTTTCTAGCTATTTGATAATTGGCACTTTATTTCTCTACCCTATGCATTTTACTGGGACTCACAGTTTGTATAGTTAATTGAAATTGTTGTCAATTTGGGTGGCATTCAAGAGTGCATGTGGTTTATAACTGCTGCCAAAGTGTCTTGCATAAATATTATGAAGATCAATGTACCATACTGGGAAAGAAGAGATGTCTGTTCGAAAATGGATTATTTTAAATCAAGACATAAACTATTATTGAATTATGAAGTTGAAGAATTAATAGTGTATAGGGTATGGAGTCCATCATAGACTTTGAAGGAGAAAGAAATTTCATGAAAGTGATATTTAAGCAATGATTATCTTGGTGCAGAGGTAAAAAAAAAAAAAAAAAAAAAAAAAAAAAAAAAAGCAAAACAGAACACAGCTTTGGAAATTTGCAATCTCAAGGACAATTAAAACTATGGTAACCATAGGCGCCTGAGTGGCTCAGTTGGTTAAGCGACTGCCTTTGGCTCAGGTCATGATCCCGGAGACCTGGGATCGAGCCCCACATCGGGCTCCCTACTCGGCGGGAAGCCTGCTTCTCCCTCTCTCACTCCCCCTGCTTGTGTTCCCTCTCTGGCTGTGTTTCTCTCTGTCAAATAAATAAAATCTTTAAAAGACAAAACAAAACAAAACAAAAAACCAAAAAAACTATGGTAACCAAAGGAGACCAAATGCATGTTAATGTTCACTGGGGAGGGGAAGAAACAAAATCCAGTTTCATTTAGTTATTGTTATATGCCCATTGCTATATTTATAATTTCATTTATAATTTTGGTCAATATGCAAAACAGGGCCAACAGGTAGAGGTTATTAGACCCAATTTACAAAAAGGAAAGCTGAGGATATGACACATTCAGTGAATAGAGAAGCCAGAGTTTAAATCCAGGGCTGTTAGACTATAGATCAATAGTACTCCCATTTCATTATGCCCCCTAAGTATATGATAAGTATGTAACTAGTATCATGTTCTATTAGAAGCAACAGGATTGGCATAATTCAGACACTGAATTATATTTTGGCTTCTCCATTTACTGCCTAATTCACCTACTATCTCTAATATTTAATTTAACAAAACAAATCAAAGAACATTGCAACAACTAAGCAAATAGTTCATCACCACCACTAATGACAGTGATCCTACCACCAGCAAAAACAGTGACCACAAAGAAACCACATCATTGGATTCTTATTCACTCTTTCCACAAATATATATGTCAGACATTTTGCTAGATGTAGCATGTATCATGTTGAATAAAATATCTCTACACCCTGTCCTTTAGGATTTTAGTTTAGTGGGGGGAAATGGTAATTTTTAATTGCAATTGCTGGAAGAAACGTAACAGATTAAATAGACTCTATGAGTGAGTCTGAAGGTAATTTAGGTGATGTTGCACAATACATAGCAGGTAAATTGATACTTGAAGACGTGGGGGATAAAAAGGAGACAGAGTGCTGGGAGACTGAGGCAGGAACACAACAGCTAGTGGGAACAGCATGAATTAAGTCCTCAAGGATGTAAAGCTTTTTGTAGTGTTGAGGAACAAGACCAGTTCTATCAGATACTACTGATAGAGTTAGGAGGTGGTATAAGTTGAGTGATTTATAAAGCAAAGGAGTTCAATAGGAAAACATTAGTGATTCTGAGATAAAAATGACATTGATTATATGCTGAAAGCAAGTCAAATTGGTACATAAAGAATAGATTGGAAGTGATGTAATACTATATAAAAGAAATAACTAATAAAGGGGTTATTTTAACAATATTAGTAAGTCTTACATCTTTTTGTGTTGCACCTAGGTGGTAGTAGCTAAGTTGGATAAAAGTAGTTGCATTGATGATATATTTTAAGGGTGTAGTTGGCAATACTGTTTAAAAAATTAGATGTGCTGCTGATACAGAGGGGGTATAAAGAATGATTCTCAGTTTTCTGACATTCTAAGAAGATTCATAAAAACTGTTTATTTAACTACATACACAGTGAGCAAAATAACACAAAATTAGTGGGCAACACTTCCTTCGTCTTTCCATTTTCAGCACAATAGTCCATTTTATTCATTCTTTCTAAATTGCTGCATAAAATTCCAGTAGGTTTTCTAATCTGAGGAAGTTAGTCTTTATTCCTATTCCTCAAAATGTCCACATTCCATAATTCATAAGGGAACACTGCTTCTATTGGCAAATAAGAAATTAAGTCAATAATCTCAAGTTCTCTCTGATGCCAAACATGAATGAGCGAAATTCTAGAATTTACCAGATAATTTTGTTTTTAATGAAGGTAACATTTGCTTGTTACTTATGGATTGTTACATTTGAAGGAAATATTTTTCCAGGTAATGGGGGAGAACATTCTGCTGAATATTTCTCGCAAATTAATCAGAGCCAGAATATAGTCCAAAATCAAGAGATTAAAAATACAGCTTCAGGAAAGTTAGAAACAGGAATGAACTCAGGTGACTAAGACTAGGTTCAAAACCAGAGAGCAAGATTAGAGATAAAAGCAGACAATAAATAGTAATATTAGAATTAATTAATGTCCCTTTGGTACAAACAAAGAACTTTGACTTTATTATCGGTTGATTTGATCTCCATAGTCACTGCTACTGAGTGGTCCATTTGGAGATCAAACCCAGATCTTCTTATTCAAAAATAAGGGGATAATAAGAGGATAATAGAAGTCTGTGGAGTTCAACAATGGCCTATCTGAATTTCCATTTCTTCTTTGTAAAAGGAGGATTTGTTTTCTCACAAAAAGGAGGCACATTAGAATATGTTTAAATAAAAGTAACAATTCTCTCTTGGCTATTTTTTTATTATTATTTTCTGGAAGACGAAACAGTTGGCCCTTACAATGGCTTAATAGTGGATACAGCAGTGTGTACCATGACATTCTGTTATTTTGATAATGGTATCCTGGAAAAATGATAGTCCTTTTAGAGATCTATTATTAATTCATTAGAACATGTAGTAAACAAGGCTCCCAAAAGTCCCTGTACATTATTTTAGAGTTTATCGTACCTGTCATTGCACTCATCTTGTATGAATATGCCTATCTCTAATAATTAAAATGTCTATATATTTCAAGCTCTAATGCACGGATAAGAAGATTCATCACTTACATTTTGTCACCCACTCTCCTGTATGCCGATGGCAGACGCCAGTAATTGATCTTGGCATGCTTTCCTGCTGAGCCTATGCTAGGCCTTACAATTCCTCTTAAAAAAGAACACTCCAGGCAGCCATTGGCAATCAATTGATGTTGACAATGGAATGAAGGTGATTTGTCATTTCTCTTCTTTAGATGTACATTTGTTCCTTCCTTGATACAGAAAATGACATGCTAACACTGTATTAACATTTTTGATACATGTTTCATCAGGGGAAAAAAAAAAGAATGAAAAATGGGAGTAATGTATTTTAAGAAAACAGTAATTGTTTCTCAGGAAATAAGCAGGATAATTTTTTCAGCTTTAGTTAGGCTGTATTATTAAGGAAATTGAATTTTTTTAGGATAGTGGTTATTTTTCTTTTGTTTTTTTTTGTTTTTTGTTTTTTTGTTTTTTACTATTGTAGCAGTGTGAGAAGGTGAAATGCATTGCTCTACAATCTTACTTTGACAATAAGATCAGCAGGTCATGGGGTGCCTGGGTGGCTGGGTCCTTAAGCATCTGCCTTCAGCTCAGGTCATGATCTTGGAGTCCCAAGATCAAGCCTTGCATTGGGCTCCCGGCTCAACAGCCACTCTGCTTCTCCCTCTCTCACTACCCTTACTTGTGTTCCCTCTCTATCTGTGTTTCTCTCTGTCAAAAAAATAAATAAAATCTTAAAAAAAAAGATCAGGTCATGTAGAACTAGATCATTTCATCCTGTAGTCAGCGTATTTACAGTATAGTCAAAAATTGCATAGCATTTTGAGGAACAGAAAACAAAGATAGGACTGAGGTCCTGATGTTAAGGAACTTAATCACTAAATGGAATAAGATTTCTCAGGAGAAAGTAGCACCTTCATTATATTTAAAGGTCTGTAATAAATAAAAACTTGCTATCACAGAGAAGAGGTAAATTGTACCTTACGGCAAATAAAACTGAAGTTCATATCAGTTGTAAAAATAATCATATGTAAACTCCATTTGTGGATCTTTCTGTCTCTTATTTAAATTTCAAAATATTTATATAAACATAAGTGAAGATTTAAAACTTTTATCTTAAAAACCTGAAAATTTTATAATTATCTTAGGATGCAATTATTGTTAAAATACTGTTAATTTCAAGCTACTTGAAGTCAAAAGCCATTTTTTTTATATATTTGTATGGTTAGCCTTCTTTGGTAGTATTTTTAATAACACTAAAAGTTGTTTTTGAATGAACAGAATTAAAATATTTATGTAGATGACAAGCATTCCTTGACATTTTAGTTTGCTGCGTATGACCATATTCAAATGGTATAACTTTTCAGGTTCTCAGTGCTACTGACTATAAAATAAAGGGTTTGCCTTGTGTTGTTTCTGAATTTCCATGGCTGTGTTTGCTGAGTGTCTTTTGTTTTCAAGGCATTTTTCTGGACCAAAAAGTCCATAGTTTTTCTCCAAAGCTAATGTGTACAGGAATCAAGGCTTTTGTTGACCCAAAGGTAGAGATATCTCATGGTCTGAGTACATACTTTTAGGTCAGTCGTACAAGAGTAACCTTGACTTGATGCTTCATAAGAACCTGGCCTTTTTATTTCCCCAAGGTATATTAGGTCCCTTCCTAAAATCTTCCTTGTGCTTGAAATTTTTCTTGCCTTCTGCATTGTTTCTTTCCCTTACTGATTTTATTTCTGAATGCTTAGTATGTTATTTCCCAGTACCCTGTGGTGATCATGCCTTGGTTATTTGCTTGCACTTGCCTTAAGTAATGGACTCATTGCCTTTTACACTGTGGCTTCCTATATCCACCTCTTAGGGACTGAACTTTTGCTAAGAATTGGGGACTAAAAAATAACACAGATACAAGGTTAGATAATGGATTTCAAGAAATTTAAATTCTAGGGGTGCCTAAGTGGTTCAGTTGTTAAGCATCTGCCTTTGACTCAGGTCATGATCCCAAGGTTCTAGGATCAAGCCCACATCAGGTTCCCAGCATTGCAGGAAGCCTGCTTCTCCTTCTCCCACTCCGTTTGCTTGTGTTTCCTCTCTCGCTGTCTGTCTGTCTCTCTATAATAAATAAAATCATAAAAAAAGAAATTGAAATTCTAATGAGGGATATTATATTCACAGTTTTAACACACAACTGCAGAATAGGACAATAAGATTTTTAAAAATGATGCTGTAGAAGCACAAAAGGAAAATCTCAGTCTTCATATGGAGACTGGCTTCCAAGAAGAATTGAAATTTTTTGAATTCTTGAAATATAGTTGGGATTTTAATATAAAAAAATCTATGTTATTTAAGCTATACATTGTCATACGCATTATTTTTAAAAATATTTTATTTATTTATTTATTTCTCAGAGAGAGAGAGAGAGAGATCACAAATAGGCAGAGGGCAGGCAAAGAAAGAGGGGGAAGTAGGCTCTCCCCTGCCAAGCAGAAAGCCTGATGTGGGACTTGATCCCAGGACCCTGAAATCATGACCTGAACTGAAGGCAGAAGCTTAACCCTCTGAGCCTATCATATGCATTATTAGACACCTGTCATAGGCACCTTGTCATTTGTATTATTAATTAAACCAAGCTTGGGGTGCCTGGGTGGCTCAGTTATTACATGTCTGCCTTTGGCTCAGGTCATGATCCCAGAATCTCAGGATCGAGCCTGGCATCAGGCTCCCTGCTCAGCTGGAAACCTGCTTCTCCCTCCCTCACCCCCCCCCCCACTTGGGTTCCCTTTCTAGCTGTGTTTCTCTCTGTCAAATAAATAAATATTTTAAAAAATTAAATTGAATTAAAAAATAATTTACCCAATAAAAAATATAATCCCAATGAGAATCAGGAGCAGCATTTCAGAACAATCAAATAGCAGGCACCATCTCGTATGCTGCACGTATTGCAATGGATTCATGGGAGAACAACTCCTTCTGCCTTCATGCATAAAAGGCATGTGAATTGTCCAAAAAGTCAACTTTATAGGCATTCCTTAAGTATTTTCATTGTTCTTGACAAATAGGAATTATTGCAACAAACTAAGTAATATAGTTCCACTTACTTTATTGTAAGCACATTTTAACCTTAGGGAAAACCTTTTTTTTACATGTGCAGAAGGAAATACAGACTAGAACGTTTAATCAGTCTTTTTTTTTATATAAAGAAAATAAAAACAATCTCCATGTCCATCAAAAGGATATTACATTTATAATTTGTGGTACAGTCATGAGATTAGTAGTGAACTGAATAAATTATAATCCCTCCTTAAAAAAAAAAATGAATGAATCTCCCAAATAATGTTAACAGAAAAATGTTAAAGAGGGATATATGTAAGGTGATCCAGTTTAAATAAGTACAAAAGCATATATTTTAGTGATCATAGGCACATATGTAGTAAAAGCATAAAGAAATTCATGGAAAAGTTCATATTCAATTCATAATTATAATTTCTTTGAAGCTAAAGTGATTATAAAAGTGTAATTGGAATGCTTAAACCCTATTTTAAGAGTGGTGGGTTATATGATTATTTAATATTTGTATATGCTTGATAGAATTTATATTACATCCAATAATTGAATTGATTTGAATCTTTTTTAAGCTTCATACTTAAAATGATATAGCACATATTTTAGTATTTAACTAAAAATACATGTATGCGTCTTTTTACATTTGCCTTTAATGTAAAAAGATGCACACATGTATTTTTAGTTAAATTCATAACACAGCAAATAGTTGGAGGATTCAAAGTTACAGACCTCCATTTATAAAGTAAGTCACAAGGATTACAAGTACATAGGGAATAGCATAGGGAATATAACCAATAATAATGTAATAAATTTCATTATTACAGTTACTTTGATTATTGTGGCAAGCATTTTGTAACACAATAGTTGTTGAATCACTTGAAATTAATATGTCAATTATACTTCAAGTAAAAATTTAAAAATTTAAAAATTTAAAAATAAAATGCTTATTTAAAAAATAAAATAAACTTTATACTTAAAAATAATGCAGTGGAAGGCTACTTTTAATATAAAATGATATGTAGATGTAATTTTTAATCAGACATAACATAGCCATCAGATGTTTATTCAAGAGTGCAGATATGCTATTGTTGTCTTGCAATGATACTCTTTACCAGCTTTTTCATTCATCCTGCAGGTGTTGTAGATGTTTGACTGCCAATAGATTACTCCTGTACTCCCCTCTGGAGACTTTCCCCTGGCTGATGAGACTTTTCCTTATCAGGGCATGCTTGCAAACTTTGAGTCACCCACATTGGGGAGACCCTTAACTAATGACTGAGTATAAAATTCCAGCCTTCTCATTTCTATGTGGAACCTCTATTGTGGTAGATTCTAGTAAGGATGCTAACTGGCATGTCATTGAAGAAAAGATGATGGATCCCAGATTTCATAGTAAGATATGGAGATTTACATTAGTGAGTTATGTCAATAAAGCATATAGATAGGGAAACAAATAAGATTGAACTGTAGGGCAATTAAGAGATTGGAGGCCAGATGAATGCAGAAATCCAATACAAACACCAGGAAGATGAGGTAGTGAGGTAGAGTGAGAGCCAAGAGAGAATGGTGGACAAAATAAAGAAACCGTTGAAGAAGGAATAAATAATCAGTGGGGTTAAATCCTTCTACTATATGGAGTTTTGTTTTGTTTTGTTTTGTTTTGTTTTGTTTTGTTAAAGAGAGATCTTGTTAATCACTTGTCACTTTTGAATATTTTGGTTTCATTGGTGAGGATAAAATCTGATAGGAATGAGGCTTAGAAGAAAATATAAAGACTATAAAATAAACAGTTCCCTTGTGGATTTTTTTGTTGCATAAGCTTTTGTATGTTTGCTTGATTATTTTTTTCCCTATGAAGTGAAGCTGAGAGATGAGACAGTATAGCTGGAAAAGAATGTGAACAGTGTGGGGTAAAGAGCCCATGTTTCATAATAACAAAAAAATATAGCATGTTTATAACACTGTAGGAGAAATTCTGTAGAAAAGGAACTGATTATTTAGGAGAGTGCTGTTAAAACTTTAGTAAGAAAAATAGAGATTTGTCTTAGAGAGGGGCATAAATGGCTCATCCATTAAAGGAAGAAGGGCTGAGTTTATGGGTATAAATGAATGCATGACTATATTTGATGGAGTGAAACTTGAGAACCTATCTTTTGCCTTGTTTCCTTTTTGTCTCGAGAATGAAGACAAGAATGAGATAGAGATGTGGGGAAAGAACAAACTGTTGTGAAAAGCTCATTTGACCTGGTTAGAAGAGTGAATTGACTGAGAAGAGAAAGGTGATGAACCAGAAAGAGCCAACATAATATTTACAATCATGAAATTAATATGAAGGAGGTCAGTCTGGATGGTTGTGTGTCCTTCTCTCATTACATTTACATGTGGGAATGTGCTTGCTAAATAGGCAGAAAATTGGATTTAAATATAGAGATAGTTTTGATGAGTACAAAACCAAGAGTGGAACAAGGGATTTATGTAAGAGAGTGACTATAACAATAAGTATTGCATCTAATATAGCTAAAGATAGATATGAGGTTCGAGTTGGGTGATGGCTTAAATCATTGGATTGGAGCCCCAAAGAGAAGAACCATTGAGAAGTAGTTAACTTAAAAGATAAGAGGAAATTGTCAAAAGGAAGGATGTTAGGACTTGAATTATGGAAAGGATGAAGATTTTCTCCATGACAAGTTTCTGTATATGGTTATGTTATTGAACAGATAAGCTAGGGTAAAGAACAAAATTGTTGGAACAGAGGAGGGCTGGAGTCTGAGATGCTAGGGTATTATAAAGATTATCTATGTGGATATTGAAATCATCAAGAATATGGTATAAAGCAAGAGAGAGAGAGAAAGAAAGCAAACTTAATGCTGAAATTTTTAAGTCATTAGGCAGGAAGAGACAGGTGGCCCACAGTTCCTTAAGTGATTACAACAAGAGGATCAAAGTCCTTAGTCTTAAAATATGTCTTTAAGAACCAATGTGCCTTTCAAGAGATGAATGGATAAAGAAGATATGGTACATATATACAATGGAATATTACACCTCCATCAGAAAGGATGAATACCCAACTTTTGTAGCAACATGAACTGAATTGGAGGAGGATAGCTGAGTGAAATGAGCCAAGCAGAAAAAGTCAAGTATCATATGGTTTCACTTACTTGTGGAGCATAAGGAGTAATATGGAAGACAATAGGAGAAGGAAAAGAAATGGGAAGTGGGGTAAATCAGGGTGGGAGACGAAACATGAGAGACTTTGAATTCAGAAACAAACTGAGGGTCTTGGAGGGGAGGGGATGAGGGGATGAGTGAGCCTGGTAGTGGGTATTGAGGCACATATTGCATCAAACACTGGGTGTGGGGCATAAACAATGAATCTTCAAACACTGAAAAAATATATATGTCTTTCAAGAAACATAAATAACAGGGCTTAAAATTAGAGGATACTAGCAATTGGAAAATATCTATAACAAATATCACAAAGTCTGGGTAAAATTAATAAATAAAAGCTTTGTGCAACCAGCAAGAACTATTAAATTTAATTCTAATTACTAAAATAATCAGACTTAGGTAATTCACAGAAGCAATATATCACTAATAAATATAGGAATAATGTGTCTCTTGAAATCAGATAAAATAAACATTGTTACCTATAAAATAACATAAACATTTAAAATGGTAATTTTCAACATTTTTCTAGGTACAATCAAATGGACACTTTTATTTATCTGAGGTTGACCATTGTCTAACATTTTTGATAATCAATTTAGTAATATATAGCAAAGGCAAATAGGTTCACGATTTTGTCCTCTCTCCAGTAATATCTCCTAAAAAATAAGTAGTTCAGACAAAAATTTATATTCAGATGTATTCTTTTTTTTTTTTTTTTAAAGATTTTATTTAGGGGCACCTGGGTGGTTCAGTGGTAAAGCCTCTGCCTTCGGCTCAGGTCATGATCCTGGAGTCCCAGGATCAAGCCCTGCATCGAGCTGCATGCTCTGCAGGAAGCCTGCTTCTCCCTCTCTCACTCCTGCTGCTTGTGTTCCCTCTCTGGCTGTGTTTCTCTCTGTCAAATAAATAAAATCTTACACCAGTCAGAATGGTCAAAATTAATAAGACAGGAAACAGCAAGTGTTGGAGAGGCTGCAGAGAAAGGGGAACACTCCTATACTGTTGGTGGGAATGCAAGTTGGTGCAGCCACTTTGGAAAACAGTGTGGAGATTCCTTAAAAAACTAAAAATAGAACTACCCTATGACCCTGCAATTGCACTACTGGGTATTAACCCCAAAGATACAGATATGGTGAAAAGAAGGGCCATATGTACCCCAGTGTTCATTGCAGCAATGGCCACAATCGCCAAACTGTGGAAAGAGCCAAGGTGCCCTTCAACAGATGAATGGATAAAGAAGATGTGGTACATATATACAATGGAGTACTACACTTCCATCAGAAAGGATGAATATCCAACTTTTGCAGCAACATGGACTGGATTGGAAGAGATTATGCTGAGTGAAATAAGCCAAGTAGAAAAGTCAAGTATCACATGGTTTCACTTCCTTATGGTGCATAACAGGTAATATAGAGGACAGTAGGAGAAGGAAAAGAAATGGGAAGTAGGGTAATTCAGGGAAAGAAACGAAACATGAGAAACTTTGGACTCAGAAACAAACTGAGGGTCTTGGAGGGAAGGGGGTGGGGGGATCGAGAGCCTGGTGGTGGGTACTGAGGGCACGTATTGCATGGAGCACTGGGTGTGGGGCATAAACAATCTTAGAACACTGAAAAATAAAATTAAAAAAAATTAAAAAAGAATATTCAAACTGATAAAAAAGATTGTTTTTATTTATTTGACAGAGAGAGATCACAAATAGGCAGAGAGGCAGGCAGAGAAAGAGGAGGAAGCAGACTCTCCCCTGCTGAGCAGAGAGCCCGATGTGGGACTTGATTCCAGGATCCTGAGATCATGACCTGTGCGGAAGGCAGAGGCTTAAACCTCTGAGCCATCCAGGTGCCCTCAGATGTATTCTTAAAAGGATTATGTACAATTGGGAATAGTTGGAAATAATATAAATGCTCAGAGATAGTCATGCCAGAAGGAGTCCTTGTTTTATGCATTTACTCTTGAGGCTGCTAAAATTAGAGAAAACAAAATCTTATAGTGTACTGTTAGGCATTCCAGTATTCCTAGTTGAGTCAACCATGGGCAAGAAAGTGTAGTAAAGACAAATGTAAATCACATTTCACCAGCCCATTTTCCTGGGAAGAGACTTGCATCTGTGTAATTTATTGACTGAATTATTCATACCTGCTATTACTATTGGAAGTACTGAAAATTATCTTAGTACTTTCACTCTCCCACTTTAATTTGAAAATCTGTGGGCTTCTTTAATATCCTTCATGTAGGGTAGTAAGTGCCATGCACCAAAGATTCTTCAAGAAATGCTTACTGAATGCCTTTGGTTTAAGAAATAAACTAGCAGCTCTGGCATAAAGCCAGCTTGGTTAGGAGAGTGAACTTGCAAGGTGTTCAATTTAAAATCTTTCAACATACTCTACAAATAGTTGAAAGGAAGAATGTCTTTAAGCTGGCAACTTGTAGTTTAACTTTTGAAAATGTTGTAATATTAGAAACTACTACACTCCTCAGGCATATATTAGTTGTTCTGAATCTGTTACCTAATCTCTAATATGTTACTTTGAGTTAGATTTTAGGGTTTCCAAAAGATGGATGGCAGGTTTTTATGTTTGTTTGGTTTTGGTGTTTGTTTTTTTAAAAAAAACCTATTTATTTATTTATTTATTTATTTATTTATTTATTTATTTATTTATTTAAAGATTTTATTTATTTGACAGAGAGAAACACAGCTAAAGAGGGAACACAAGCAAGGGGAGTGAGAGAGGGAGAAGTGGCTTCCTGCTTGATGTGGAGCTCGATCCCGGGACTCCGGGACCATGACCTGAGCTGAAGGCAGACGCTTAAGGACCCAGGCACCCCTAGGCCATTTATTTTTAACTGAAGAGCATCAGGGATATTCTGCAATGATCACTTAATGTTTCTGAAGTTGCTACAGTTACTAAAGTAACATTGAATTTGCACAGAAGAAAAAATAATAGGCATGTTATTACCAAAAATTTCCGATACCTTTTATTATCATTTAAGCCACATGGAAATATCTACTTATGAAAAATTAAAGTAAAATGTGTATTTGGTACATCAAAATATTAATCATCTTAGTTAGACATTTGAATTTTTTTAGATTATTAATCGTAACATCTTTTACCAATATGCTCAGATACAGATGAATTTATCCTTCCTTCAGATTTTCTGTGGTGTACTTTCTATGGTAGCGCTGTCTCATGTACTGGGCAGAAGGAGGTTAATGCAAAGCTTTCCACTTCTGCCAAGAGTTCATGGTCTAATTGGGGAAGTTCTAAAATATTTTGCTGGAAGCTAGTCATAAAAGGGCTGCATCTGGGGTTATCAATCCATTAAAATGAAAGGCTTACAAATACTGCAGAGTATATTTTCACCCATCATTATGACAGATACTAAATGAAATAAAGACCACAACCTGTCTCGAGAATTCAAAGTCCATCTGTCTGAAGGTGGCAGGTTTTATTCCTCTCGTTATTTAATGTGGCAAACTGATGAACTGGAGGGCCAAGTGCTGCCCATTTCTGTGGTGTTTCCTTGAACATGAATTTTCCATTCATTTTAAGTTAGGTCTGTAATTTTTCTTATATATTAGATAACTAAAATTTTTTCTTCAGATTGATATAGAGTACAGGCATCTGCTACATTAGCATAGCAGAGTTGCATTTTTAAAAATGGGAAATTATCAGAACATTTTAATTTTCTGCTCATTGATGCTCCACTCGTTCTCCATAAGCTATGATAAAAGAAATTTCTTGTCTTATTAATTTCTCCTGAAGGCATTCTACTAAGGCCAGATTATAGAATGTTCAAGTTGCAAGGGGTTTTAGAAGTTGAGCATTCAATAGCCTTACTGTCATTGAAGAGAGATGAGGCTGCAGACAGACAGGGTTTGCTCAGGGCCAGCCAGCTACTCATCGATGGAGCTCTGTCGGGATCTGAGAGCAGCCACTGGGCTTTCATTCCACTGTTTTGTATGTCAAACATGCTGTGTCATTGTAGTTCTATCTGTGGATCAATTCCTTTGTGCCTGTCAGTACATGGTTGTGTGTGTGTGTGTGTGTGTGTGTGTGCGCGCGCATGCATATTTACATATGTGTGATTACATGCACATACACTACACTAATAGACACAAATTTGTATATAGTTGTTTTGTTACCTTGCAAGATGCAGATGTACCTTGATTTTGAGGAAATATCTTGTATATTTTCTAAAGAAAAAAATTGCTGCTATTTTGAAATGACTCACATTTAATCTTGCCTGAAAGGCTTTGAATAAGGGGTAATGAATGACAGTGTTCTGCAGGAGAAAATAAGCTAGTGGGACACATGAAAGAGTGGAACTAATTCCAATTTCATTCATCATCATTATTAATGTTAATAAAATTTTTCAGGTGATAATAAATTAGGAAAGAAAGCAGACCCAAAAAAGCCAATTATATAAAGCAAAAAATTAAAGTTAGATGTGTATCATATAACCTTATTACAAAAAAGTCTAAGGAAATAAAAAACTTATTAATTAGGATAAATAAATCTCTTATTTTGCCCAGGCTGAGTAGCCATTGGCCATTGAGTTTTCAACAGTGCAGTATAACAATGTAACTAGTATAGTAGGTCTACAACAATTTTTTAAAAGAAGAAAATGGCTTAAATTTGAATGTTAAGGGTCTGTTCCTCAAATCAGTAAACACTGAATTATTAGAGTCCACATAATCATTAGAGTATCTACACACATATGTACATACATATTTTCTTTATAATTTGCAAAGTAACCAATATACATACAGAGAACTTCAAAAAGGCAAGTAAATACTATATTCAGAGAAAATTGTCCAGAGTGTTAAATAACATTACTATAATTATAAGCATAAACTGTTGGCTTTTATTAATACAGTCAATGTGTATTTATATGACTTTACAACCTACTTAGAATTTAATAAATATCATATTGTTTGATCATGCCACACAACCTATGGGATAGTTAGGGGTTTAACCTGGAGTTAAGGGGTCGTATAGCTAGAGACTGACAAATATATAAATGCAGATCCTCTAGGTTTCATAATCTTTTCATCACATTAGTGTATCTTAAGGTCTGCTTTTTGGACCAGCGGAATCAACATCCTCCAAAAACTAGTTAAAAATGAAAATCCTTGGGGTGCCTGGGTGACTCAGATGGTTAAGCATCTGCCTTCAACTCAGATCATGATCTCCAGTTCCTGGGATAGCCTGGGTCCTGGGATCTAGCCCCTGTGCGTGTGTGTGGTGGGGGGGGTGGTCCTTTCTCAGTGGGGAGTCTGCCCCTCTCTTTCCCTACCCATCCCCCCACTTTCTCTTTCAAGTGAATAAGTACAATCTTTAAAAAAAAAAAAGAAAATTCTTGGACCCCTAGCGTACAGTCTGAGGGTGGGGTTTAGCTATCTGTACTTTAAAAAGATTTCTAGTTGATTCGCTCTCAAGTCGGAAACTGCTGTCTTATTAAATAATGAACCCTATATCCAAATTCAGCCTATTCTCTTAAAGGAACAGGATATGACTCTGTGGATGAACTCTGATCCCATGTGAGATGTTCCAAAACGCAATAGGTTCCAATATGTAATAGGTTTCAATATAGGATAATTTCTCAGAAATAATATGACCTATATTTTTCATCTTTTGTCATCTATAGCGTTTCTGTGTGAAAGAACTCATGATATTTTGAAAACACACACTTGCACTCTCATCACTAAAACCCTATTTTCCAAATTACAGATTAATACATACAATGTGAGGATGAAAATAAAACACTTTAATTTGACAGTTTCTTGGAAAATAGGTATGTTAATTTCTAATACCTGTTCTAAGGTATTATCAAAACCTTATAAAATGACTTAAACAACACCAGTTTCTTCCTTTACTGTCCTGGGAGTTTGAAGTCTAAAATCAAGATGCCAGCATTTCTGTGTTTCGGCTGAAGCGGTAAGGGGAAAATCCATTTCCTTGTCTCTTACAGCTTCTAAACTTGGTCTGCTTCCCTTGGCTAGTGACCTTATCCCCAAATCACTCAATCACATGCTCTGTCATATCTTATACCTCCTGTTACTAACTCTGATACTCCTGCTTCTGTTTTATAAGGAGATTTTTGATAATCCAGAATAGTCTCTCCATCTCAAGACCCTTAATTTAATACCCTTTGCAAAGGCCATCTACCATGTAAGGTAAATTATTTCACAGGTTCTAGAGATTGGAACATGGACATGCTGGGAAAGAGAGGGCATTATGCAGCTTACCACACCAAGGCAGATGTAGTTGATATTATTTATTTGACAAAGATCATTCAGTACTTACCTGAATGTACTATGCCAAGGCAACAGAAACAATAAATACTCTAGATTTATGGGTTATTAGACCTCATACTTGGGTTGAACAGATCATTGAAATACATAATAACAAATAGATTCACACCATTGGACTGGGGAGCAGAGGTCACTTACTGCCCTTGGTTTTCTTACTGTCATTGGTTTTCTACTAAATTATCTATCTTGTTAAACCTGAGGACCTTTAAGGGACCGTTCCATTCCCCTCAATGATTTTGGAATCTCTGAACCCATTACAATGCTGAAACATAGTAAGCACTCAGTAAAATTTAGCTAAATATCACTGTAACGTAAAATGAAATTTTTCTAGTAAAAAAATCATAAAAGTTTTGGTAAAAGAAATTTCATGGCTTAATATTTTATTTGTTTGAAAGTATTTTTAAATAGATTTAGTTGTTTTTTAGAATTAGGGAAGTAGTAAAATACGCCATGTTTTTTAGACTCAATAATATGCATGAGATATATCAAAACGCAGATGGCAAAAAATAGACCATAAAACTCAGAAGAGATAAACCTTGTATAATTAATAAAGATATGAGTCAATTAGTATGCCAATTGAAAGTAAAATTTTGAATGTGAATTCTAACACATATAGTTTAAAATGGTGGTGGTAAGAAATAACACTGGATTATATCAGCATGGGCTGTAAACTTCAGTTCTGATAGTAGTATTGTTATGAGCAAACAGCAATTTAACCAAGAAGAATATTTCATTATTCTTCACTGTTACATATTTCTAGAAGCATATCAGATACCCATATATTCTAATTCCCATCAGATTTCACACTAAAAATCTAAGGCCTGCATATCATATGTAGTCTGAATTATGTTTAAATGAATAAATGAGAAAAAAACCAAAATATGTAGTAACATTTCCAATCAGGTTAATCGCACAATCACCATTTCTACTGCATTAACATTTTTTTTTAAACTTTTGGCTATCTTTTTTCAGATGACATAGTGGCATAGCGATATTTAGACAGCAGCTTTATTGCCCCTTTGCAGACCATTGTTCCCATGACTGTTTAGTAGTGCTGGCATCATAGGAAGAAAATTGTATACATCAGCTGCTGTCCTCCCTGTGGCTGTAATGAAGTCCCTGTAGTAATCTAATTGTATCGACTTAGCAAGAAAGTGGAATTATAATTGACAATATAAAGTCAAGCAAATTGCAGTATCAGAAGAGACATGCTGACTTAAGCCCCATTGACATGAATGTCAAAAGTACTTTTTTAAGGGCTAAAGTTTGTTTTCTCTAAATTATTTAGCTTTTGAACATTAAAATTATGTTTACATTATGTGGGAAACAATATTTTGAGTTAAAACTTTAAATTTTATTCCTCACCACTGTACCTCCGTACTGAATTGCTTTAGAAAAATGTTGGTGGACTTTATCAATATCCATTTATGCTAACATCTTACAAGATCCATAAAGTATGAACTCAAGGATGAAAAATAATTATTGAAATGTTTGCATCACAGACTCGGATTTTATTTTATGTACTATTTCCCTTTAGAAAGTAATAAATCTTTTTTATTCTGAATGTATATTCTATTTCTTTCTATTTCTTGTACTCTTAAAATTAAGCTTCTATTCTTCATTTAATAGCTAGGCTGGAATATATAAAAGCCCTGGATATCAGCTTTAGGACATGAAATATAAGAATGACATATCAAGTGGTTTACCTAAAGGGGGCCTGGATTATTAACGTTAGGGAATTCTGTAAAACATAATGTTTACTTTGAAAATAGACCTAGTTTGCAATCCTCAGAGGAGTTAGAGAAACAGCTAAAGCTTGAAAAAAAGGAGGAGGGGACACTCTAACCATAGAGTTCCATTTTGATGGGGAATTTGATATTATTAAAATAATTATATTTCTTTTAATTATTAGCCATTATTCATGAAAGAAAATAAGATGCTTTCAATAAATAGTGCATGAAATTTACCTGATGACTTTGGTCTGTACTTTCTATTTCTTATTTTCTATTGCATAATTTTTTTAGATATTTTATTTATTTATTTGACACAGAGAGAGATGACAAGTAGGCAGAGAGGCAGGCAGAGAGAGAGGAGGAAGCAGGCTCCCTGCTGAGCAGAGAGCAGGACACAGGCCTCAATCCCAGGACTCTGAGCTGAAGGCAGAGGCTTTAACCCACTAAGCCACCCAGGCGCCCTTCTATTGCATAATTTTAAAGATTTTTTTTTTATTATTTATTTATTTGACAGAGAGAAACACAGCGAGAGAGGGAACACAAGCAGGGGGAGTGAGAGAGGGAGAAGCAGGCTTCCTGCCGAGCAGGGAGCCCGATGTGGGGCTCGATCCCGGGTCTCCGGGATCATGACCTGAGCCGAAGGCAGTCGCTCAACCAACTGAGCCACCCAGGCGCCCCATATTGCATAATTTTAAACAAACCTCTTGGAATCTTACTGGATCTGGAAATAATGATATCACAGTATCTGTGAAAAGTAAGTGTTCCAGAAAGCACCGTGTATCGTGTGTGTATGTAATTACATCTACAAAGAGAACAGATGACTCAATAGGAGATTTTAATGGTTTTGCCATGTATTCCCTTTTCACACACAAAAAAATACCTTAAAACAAACTCTGGTCCGCTATTTAGATTATGAAAATAATAGGAAAAGAAAAATGGAATAGAGAAAAAAACTAAAATAAAGAATGAATAAAAAAATTCTTAGAAAATGAATGTAATGATGCATCTGAGTAAAAGGATAGTTTTTTTTTAATCTTAGTAAATGCATATTACAGTTTGTGTACATAATGGGACATAGAAAACGGTATTTCTTGAACAGTTAAAATGTATTCGTTACATTTTGTAGGAAATCCTTCCTGATTTTCCTAAACAGGAGCAATTGTTCTCTCTTTAACTCCTTTATCATTTTTTCTTGATCTCTTGTTTGTAGATGAAGGAAATGAGTATTTCTCATCCTATATTATTCTTGCTTATTTATTAAATCTTCTTTGCCCAAGAAGATATTAATTGATTTAATATTCTTCCTTCTTGGATACCAGGAATGCATAACACAAGGTACTCATTGAATGGGATACAAATATGGAAATACTTAATTCTTATTGTGTGGTAGTACATTTTTGCCAAAGAATGCTCTTCACGTATGTGGGAAGGCAGTTTTTCCTACAGTACTATACATGAAGTTATATCGACTCCAATGACCAATGAGATGGTCATTGTAACCATCAGATAGCTCTTACATCTGGGCAAAAGGAATCACAGATGTCAAGAAAGAATACTAGACTGGTTTTAAATTGGTTTTAAGTTATATCAGGTCCAAATTCAATTGGGAAAATTATGGAAGATTTCTTCCTTGCCTCAATTTCCACACATATAAAATGTGGGGGTTGGTTAATTAATTTAAAAATTTATCCATATATATTTTCCTTTTGCATATTCCTGTAGAATAGACTACACTGTATATTTTTTAACTCTAGTCTCTTCTTAGGAACATTTACAATTATGCTTTGTTAGAACTACTTCTGCCCAGACAACTTTAAATCAAATAGTGGTACTATGCATAACAATAGTATTTATTAAGGTTTGGGATTAGTTGTAATTCCTCAGTTTTACAAATAAAATTTAAGGAAAAAAATTTGAAGTCTAAAGAAATCCAGTACCTTGCTCAACATTTCCCTATGAATGATTGGCAACACCAGTCTTAGTGAAACTCAGTTTTGTCTGATGCCAATGTTATTATCAAGTTTTATCTTTTGACTATTATTTAAATATTTATATATGTACACATACATTACATGTATACATCTTGTGTATAAAGTCATGATATTACCACCTGATTTTCCAAACATCTTTATTTAAATCCAGAAGGCACCAAGAAAGATTTGACCCATGGGGTTGTCTAAAATTGACAGGGGAGCAACGAATATCATTTTGAGTATCTACAAACTTGAAGAGTAAACTATTCATGACACAATAACTTTGGCAAACCTAAATGGCAAAATGACTTCATGGATTATTTTATTAGTGTTTTTGGCAGGTAAAAAAGCAGACTTTTTTTTTTTCAATGCCATTTTATTGACTTAGGGCTATATTTAGGATTCAGCTTTGTTTAAAAATCAGCAACCTAAGACATTACTTTGTTTAAAAATCAGCAACCTAAGAAATTGACAAGTCAACTTGAAGTATAAGATCTTCTTCTGGGGTGCCTGGGTGGCTCAGAAGGTTAAGCCTCTATCTTTAGCTCGGGCCCTGATCCCAGGGTCCTGGGATTGAGTCCTGCATCTGGCTCTCTGCTCAGTGGGGAGCCTGCTTCCCCCTCTTTCTCTGCCTGCCTTTCTGCCTATTTGTGATCTCTCTCTCTGTCTGTCAAATAAATACATAAAATATTTTTAAAAAAAGATCTTCTTCCTACTAGATTGGTTGGGTGCATCTTGCATCTGTTCTGTTGATAGCTGCAAAATATAAGATACACTGTTATTAGATTGTCATTTTGTGGCTAATTAAAATAACACAGAAAATTAATAAGGAATATAAACAAATTGTAGGCATATCTTAAAATGGAATTGTTTACAGTGCTAAGTAACTATAAGCCTACTTTTGTGATTTTTGAAGTGTGATTGATGAGCAGCCTGTTTGATATTTTGAAAGTCTTCTGCGTTTGTAAACTGAGAACAGATTGCTTTTGACTCCCTTAATGTTTGTTGTTGCTTCTTTTTGTTTTTTTTTAGCTCCAGATGCAAATGTTGATGGCTTCATTTTATCATATTCATTGCATGTATTCTATGTTTCCTGTTCTCTTTCTTGTTCTGAAATATTGTTTTTCAAAGGCCATGACATTCCAAAGAAAATCTTGCTATCTCTTCTGTTAAAGTTTGGTTTGAACTCCATTATCATTTAGCAATCTTGTCTCATATGAAATGAGGGCATTTTCTATGACACATGATGACATATTTAACAGATTGCATAGATTAAGTCTTTAATGCTAATGCCTATTTTTAATAACTGCTTTCTCAATTTTAACAAAATGAATAATAAAAATCAAAGTTTGTTTTGTTTTATTCATGTAAGAATTATGTAAGGAAAATTTATAAACAATTTGATGTTCTTTTTTTTTTTTAAATATTTATTTATTTGGCAGAGAGAAACACAGCAAGAGAGGGAACACAAGCAGGGGGAGTGAGAGAGGGAGAAGCAGGCTTCCTGGGGAGCAGGGAGGCCGATGCAGGGCTCAATCCCGGGTCTCTGGGATCATGACCTGAGCCAAAGGAAGTCACTTAAACAACTGAGCCACCCAGGCGCCCCAACAATTTGATGTTCTAAATTGTGTATTTTAATAAGTTTGTTCTGCAATAATCTGCAATTAAATAGGTAGTTACAATCATCAAATAACTTTATTTGCCCTGTCAAAATTTTCTTTTTCATTATCTCCTATCTTTTTTTTTTACTTTAAATTTATTTTATTTCTTCAATGTTCCAAGATTCATTGCCCATGTCCCACACCCAGTGCTCCATGCAGTAGGTGCCCTCAGTACCCACCACCAGGCTCTCCCATCCCCCCAACCCCTCCCTCCAAGTCACTCAGTTTGTTTCTGTGCCAAAGTCTCTCATGTTTCATTTCTTTCCTGAATTACCCTACTTCCCATTTACTTTCCTTCTCCTACTGTCTTCTGTATTACCCCTTATGTACCACAAGTAAGTGAAGCCATGTGATACTTGACTTTTTCTACTTGGCTTATTTCACTCAGCATAATCTCTTCCAATCCAGTCCACGTTGCTACAAAAGTTGGATATTCATCCTTTCTGATGGAAGTGTAGTACTCCATTGTATATATGTACCACATCTTCTTTATCCATTCATCTGTTGATGGGCACCTTGGCTCTTTCCACAGTTTGGTGATTGTGGCCATTGCTGCAATGAACATTGGGGTACATATGGCCCTTCTTTTCACCATATCTGTATCTTTGGGGTTAATACCCAGTA
>PITA01026795.1:0-22060 GCA_004023965.1 Spilogale gracilis
CCGCCCGCCCTCCCATCCATCCATCTTTACAGCTGGCCATCCCTCATTCCTTCCTCCTTTTCTCAATTCCGGTGTCTGAGAGACACTTTCATAGAATGATCGAGAATATGGGCTCTGGAGCCCGACTGCTTGGGTGAACCCCAGCCCTGCCATTTGCTAGCTGCGTGTCCTTGCTCTGGTCTCCTGACCTGTGAGCGCCACAGTTCCCTAATCTGTAAAGTAGGGATGAGGACAGTCCTGCTTTTCCAGAGGAAGGTCAGGGTCACTTGATACAGGGTCCTTGCTGGGTGCCTGGTCCCTAGTAACTGTCAGACTGGTCACCATCCTGAGTCTTCTGATGTCATGGGTTCATGACGCCGCTGCCCCCTTCTGGCGGCCCGTCTGTCCGTCCCAGCGGAGGCTGTGTCGTCCAGGTGCTGAAGGAGAGGAAGCAGGCGACCGAGCGGCTGGCGTCGCTGTCGGTGCAGCGCGAGAAGCGGCTGCAGGAGCTCGAGCGGCACGTGCAGCTCATGCGGCAGCAGCAGGGGCAGCTGCAGAGGCGGCTTCGCGAGGAGACGGAGCAGAAGCGGCGCCTGGAGAGCGAGATGAACAAGCGGCAGCACCGCGTCCAGGTCGGGCTCGGTGCCGGGGCAGAGGAGGGAGGTTGTGGCTGTGTGACCTCCAGAGTGGGTCGCTTGGCCTCCCAGAGTGGGCTCTCAGGCCTGAGGGAGGACGGGCGGCGGGTTGGACCCCGCCACGCCCCCCCTGCTGAGCTGCTCGCCTGGTGCGTCTCCAGGAGCTGGAGCGGAGGCACGAGCAGCAGCAGAAGATCCTGAAGATCAAGACGCAGGAGATCGCGGCGTTCCAGCGGAAGCGGCGCAGCGGCAGCAACGGCTCAGTGGTCAGCCTGGAGCAGCAGCAGGTGGGGTGGGCGTCAGGCCTGCGTCCCCCCGGGGGTGGGAGGCCTTCTCCTCACCCTGACCTTGGGCAGCCGCCTCGCCTCCCTGGGGAGAGGGCTGAGTTTCCCTCCCTGCCTCCCCCCCCCCCTCTAGAAGATCGAGGAGCAGAAGAAGTGGCTGGATCAGGAGATAGAGAAGGTCCTGCAGCAGCGGCGGGCCCTGGAGGAGCTGGGGGAAGAGCTCCACAAGCGGGAGGCCATCCTAGCCAAGAAGGAGGCCCTGATGCAGGAGAAGACGGGGCTGGAGAGCAAGCGTCTGCGGTCCAGCCAGGTGAGGCCCCGTCAGGAGACACCTGCCAGCTGGGTTTCTGCTAGGTGACATTCCATCGGGTGGCTCCTTCCAGGTGAGGTTCTTCTGGGTGACGTCCCTGCCGGGTCATTGCAGCCACGTGAAGCCCGGTCCTACGGGACTAGAGCGCGCGGGCCCCTTGTGCTGCAGGCTCTGATGTGCGGGTAGAAGACACTGCTCAGGATTGTGCAGGCAGCACGAGGGCTGGCAGGTGGAGAGAGGGGGCGGCCGAGAAGAACCAGCCCTCCCTGGCGCTGGAGGTAGACCTGGGCACATGGCCCGGCCTGCCTCTCTCTACCCCATGCCGTGTCTTCCTCCTGAATAAGGAGCTTCTGAGCCAGTTTCTGCCTCCGTCGAGTGGAATCACCATCTGGCCATGAGGATGGGAGAGGGGTGTGTCACATACAGAACCAGAGCCGGGGCCAGTGCTCCGGTGAGGTCCCCGCAGGGATCCCGACCCGCTATTGCTGTCACAGAGCACGCTGGAGGCCAGGAGGGCTCAGTGCGCTGCCGGATCGTCTGGAACTTCCCTGTGCTCTCGGAGCCCGCTCTTCCTTTTCCATTATCTTTTCCCATGCTTGTCTGGGTCCTGGGCCATCTCTGGGGGCTGGCCCCTCCTGGCAGGCCCCACTCCCTGAGCTCCCACAGAATCAAGAGCCAGGCCTCCCCAGAGCAGTGCTCCTGGAAGGCAGGCCTCTTGAGGGAAGGGCCCCAAAGCCCCCTTTGCCTCCCCGGGTAGGGCCGGGCCGCTTGTGCCAGCCCTGTGGGTACGGGGCCTGCTCCATCCCTGACCCCAGGCGGCGGTGCCCCCAGGCCCTCAGCGAGGACATCGTGCGCGTGTCCAGCCGGCTGGAGCACCTGGAGAAGGAGCTGTCGGAGAAGAGCGGGCAGCTGCGGCAGAGCGGCGCACAGAGCCAGCAGCGGCTGCGCGGGGAGATCGACGCCCTGCGCCAGGAGAAGGACTCGCTGCTGAAGCAGCGCCTGGACATCGACGGCAAGCTGAGGCGGGGCAGCCTGCTGTCGCCCGAGGTAAGCCCTGCGGCCGGGGCCCCGGCCCCTCGGGCCGCGCTCCTTGGCCTGTCCTGGTGCCGCTTCCTGAATGTGCTTTTCTTGCCAGTGAGACCCAAAGAAGGGGTGGCGGCGGGGGGCATGCTGGCCTGGTCCTGCCGCCGGCTCTGGTACCCTGAGCTGGGACATGCGGGCTGGGGCCTCGAGATTCCTGTCCAGGGGGACCCCAGAGGCACCCTGCGCGGTGTCAGCTGCATGTCGCATGCCCGGGCTCCGCGGGTGGGAATGGTGGCAACAGCACAGCCCCGCACCTCGTGGCCAGTCCCTGAGCAGCAGGGAGAGCCTTGCTGCGGTTGGCTCAGCCCCGCAGGCCTGCTGGTGCCTTCGGGGCAGTCCCACCATGCCTTCCCTTGGCATAGAGTGTTCTCGGCTTCCTGCTGTAGGGGACAGGAGAGACGGCGTGCTGCTGAAAGCGGCCTCTCAGAGCCCTGGCCTCCCCCATGGAGACTGCCTGTCCCTGCCCGTCCCTGCCATACTGGGCGGGGGCACTCTTCCTCATGTGCTGCCTGCTCAGGACGAGGGGACACGATGTCTCCCTGTGGCCAGGGGCCAGTGCCGTCTGCCCAGGGCTCTCGTTGGGGGAGTGGGTGTGAGGAGCCGGACCTGCCCCTCCACACGTACCTGTGTCCTGCAGGAGGAACGGACACTGTTCCAGCTGGACGAGGCCATCGAGGCCTTGGATGCGGCCATCGAGTACAAGAACGAGGCCATCACGTGCCGCCAGCAGGTGCTGCGGGCTTCAGCCTCCCTGCTGTCCCAGTGTGAGATGAACCTCATGGCCAAGCTCAGCTACCTCTCGTCCTCAGAGACCAGAGCCCTACTCTGCAAGTATTTCGACAAGGTGGGTCACTGGCTCCCAGGCCTCCTGCTGCCACCTTCTGGTGCTTGCATGGGGGGGCGAGGGGAGGCTGCTCTGATGGCAGCTGCAGGAAGGCCCTGTTTCCTCCCAAGTGCAGGGATAGAGTCAGGGCTAACTCCAGTCTCCAGGGCTGCCTCAGACTGTCCTTTCTTTTTTTTTTTTTTTTTAAGATTTTATTTATTTGACAGCGAGAAACACAGCCAGAGAGGGAAGACAAGCAGCAGGAGTGAGAAAGGGAGAAGCAGGCTTCCCGCCAAGCAGGGAGCCCGATGTGGGGCTCGATCCCGGTTCTCCGGGATCATGCCCTGAGCCGAAGGCAGTCGCTTAACCAACTGAGCCACCCAGGCGCCCCCAGACTGTCCTTTCTATAAGACTTTCTTAGTGAAAGTAATACCCAGTCCTCGGCTCACTTTCCCCCAGTCAGTTGGCCCCTTTGGTGTTCCGGATCAGGGGTTCTCAGCAGGCAGGGTTTTGCCCTCAGGGGACATCTGGCCATGTCTAGAGATGCTTCCCGTCACCACCGCAGCGGGGGTGGGGACCAGCGATGCCGCTAACCCTCCTACAACCCACTGGTCAGGCCCCCACAACCACACATTTTCTGCCTATGGTGCCAGTAGGGCCAAGGTTGAGAAATCCTGGCTGCAGTGAGATCCCCCTGCTGAGGCTCTGCTTGGGAGTTTAGGAGCATGTGACAGGGAGGAGCTTGAGGCAGGGACAGAAGTTAAGCTCCATCTTGAGTGCGGGCTCTTGTCACTGGGCCATCACTGCCTTGACCACTGTCGAGGTGTCTGAGGCCCATCTTGGCTCGGGAGGACCCCCTGGCAATTTGCTGGTGACCTGTGCTGTGGGGCGGCGGTGGCAAGGCGGCCGGGATGGGGGGGGGGGGGACGGACCACCGGGGCAGGCAGCCACCAGCGCGGGCCGAGCGTGTCTGGACCTGAGACAGGTGGTGACGCTCCGGGAGGAGCAGCACCAGCAGCAGATCGCCTTCTGGGAGCTGGAGATGCGGCTGGAGGAGCAGCAGAGGCTGGTGTGCTGGCTGGAGGTGGCGCTCGAGCGGCAGCGCCTGGAGACGGACCGCCAGCTGACGCTGCAGCAGCAGGAGCACGAGCGGAGCGTGCAGCTGCTGCTCCGGCAGAGCCGCGGTGAGCGCCCGCCCCGCCCCCGCGGGACCCGCCCGCCTGCGGCCCCCCACCCCTGGCTGGCCCCCCCAGATCACCTCGGGGAGGGCTTAGCACACAGCAAGAGGCACTATGAAGGCCGGATTCAAGCTCTGGAGAAGGAGCTGGGCCGCCACGTGTGGACGAACCAGGAACTGAGGCGGAAACTCGGTAGCTGGACTGCTGCGGGCCAGAGCAGGGGTACCCCCCCCCACCTTGCTGTGTCAGGCTGAGGCGTGGGCGGGGGCGGAGCTGGGAAACCGCGTCAACCTCAGTTTTTTCTGGGGCGGGTCATGGGTCACTCATGGTGCAGGGATCGTGGCCTCCATCTCTGATGACAGGGCCCTCTCAGTGACAGGTGTGGAGAAGAGGACCCTGTGCCTGGAGAGCAGACCACCCCCGGGAACTGAAGAGGAGCTCCCTGCTGCACTCGAGCGGCTCCGGTCGCAGCCCCTCCCTGATGGTGCCCCCCGCGCCCCGGACGAGGTGCGGGACTTGGTCCGGGCTCCGCTCCCACTGACATGGAAACGCTCGAGCCTGTGCGGTGAGGAGCACGGCTCGGCAGATGAGCCGCGGCTGCGGGAGGTTGCTGAGCCCCTGGCAGGGCGGCTGCTCCCCGGGGCGGAGGCGGGTCTGCCCTGGTGCTTCGGGCCTCTACTCAAGGCCCGGCGGGACCTGCGCAGAGCCAGTCCAGGGATGATTGATGTTAGGAAAAACCCCTTGTAGGCTTGTGGGCAGAGCCTGCTGCCGGGTCCATCTGCCTGCCTCTGCTTTTGGGAAGGACAGTCTTGATTTCCCACCGCAGATCTGGGTCCTGATCTCTACACCAAGTGGAGTCCACAAATTTGGGCTACAGCCCAAATGAATGGGACTCAATTGTTTTTTTTTTTTAATATGCAGACTCCTGCCCATTTCCTTTGAACTATGGTACCAGATTGCCATCTTTTGGCTTTAGAGTTTGCAAAAAGCACTTCTGGCCTCCAGCCCGCGTGTGTGTGCCCGTCATTTTGGGGTTTAGCTGGCCCTGGACCCTGGCAACAGGGTATAGAGTTTTAAATGGTCTTACATTTATGGTGGGAAGGGGGAAGCTTTGCCTATTTTTAGAGTTTTGTAAAACCATTTTATAATAAATGAGTGTCTCTGAAGGGAGAAACAGGAGTTTTGACTTAGTCTGAGCTACAAGACAAGAGAATCCAATGAGGACACGACAGGCTTGAAACCTTGTCAGACCCCCTGAGCCAGGCCCGTCCCAACTGCGGCTCCCTGAGCACGCTGAGGACAGGGCTGGGGCCAGGCCGGCTTATCCGAGGGGACTTAGAGACGCGGCACCAGCCACCACTAGAGCTTGGCCAGGATGAGTCAAGCTGAGGCCTTGAGGTTTAAACAGAAAGGCACTGAATGCCACATAGCTGGAGAGGATTTTATTATGACGTGGGGAAGGTAAGAAATTCATTCTGCTGTCGGGCATAACCTTCAGCTTTGTGAGGGGCCCATGAGGAGCCCTTCCTCCCACTTCCCAAGTGGGGGGGGGCGGTGTTGGACTGGCCTTGGTCTCTCAGAGGCAGGGGCTGGAAGGGGAGCCTGCTCTGAACAATTCCTGTCTGCCTCCCCTGCTGAGTTAGAGCACCCACCTCACCACCTCTCCCATGGGGCAAGGCTGGGAGGGTATGCCTCCCAGAGGGGGATTAAAACCCCAAAGGGACTGTTGTGGGACTCGGAGAGCTGACACAGTAAGAGAGACCTGGGACCAGGCTCCCGGTAGCTGTAGGCGCATGGAGACCGGGCTAAGTTCATCTTTTGAGCTTCCTCCATGCCAGGGAGCCCTGCTTCTTTCTGTTTCGAGGCTGGGATTCCTGACACAGCCAGAGAAAACTGCTTGCAGAGCACTTCATCTGTCCTGGGAAGGCAGTGACTCGGGCCAACCTCAGTAGTGAGTGTCATTTTAAGTCTCCCACTTAGTTCCATCCTAACTAGCTGATAAGCCTCTTCCGTGTGTAAGTCCTGCTGATGGGGCGTCTCCTGGGGAATGCTCGGCTGAAAGGAGACTCTTCGGCCGTTGGCGGGAGGCGCTCTGTATCTTCCTCTAGAACAAGGCAGAGAGGGCATGCAGGAGTGAGCAGGGAACAGAAGGCTTGAACAGGAGAGGGGTCCACTTGCAGAGGGACACCCCCCGGCCCTGCCTGTGGTTTACAGGCTGA
This sequence comes from Spilogale gracilis, assembly GCA_004023965.1. Lineage (NCBI taxonomy): Eukaryota > Metazoa > Chordata > Mammalia > Carnivora > Mephitidae > Spilogale > Spilogale gracilis. The sequence continues at coordinate 6,512 of PITA01026795.1, forward strand.
GGAAGGGCTACCAGTGCTTTTTACCAAGCTCTCCTTCCTGACGCCAGCACAGGGCCGGTGGCAGTTAGTGACCGAAAAAGCAAAGTAGTGTGGTCGAATTCCCTCAGCTGGATTGTACATTCTGCTGCTTTGCATGATTTAAATCCTGGTCTTGGGGGTAAGGGAATCACAGGAGGTCGTGGCCTCCTGCATTCGTATTCAGTTCTAGATGTTTCTAACCCAGTGCACTGAGCACCTGCAAGCCAATCCTTTCCCAGGTGGGGAGGAGGGAAGGGAACCCTCGCGTCTGAAGGCTGAGCACAACAGCCAGTCTCTAATCCTCGCGTGTGTACAGAAGCACAAGGATGTGACCCCCCCACCTGGGGGCAGAGGGCGGCTGCCAGCGTACCACCTGCCACCCGTGCCCAACACATGCACCTCAGGTGCCCGTGACTACACACGGGAGGGCCACACGTCATCGCTTCCAGAAGCTGTTTAGCCACACCAGGGAGTTCCAGGGTGGAGCTTCTCTGGGAAGAATACAGGACATTGCGGGGACAAAGTCCTCTGTCCCAACTCGGGCACTCCCTCTGACTCTGCCACGATCCCACTGCCTGGCAACCCTGAGCTGATTCTGGGGAGTCACCTGAAGGACCCAAGTTAGATCTGCAGAAGTCTCCAGGACCTTTGCTTAACGAGTTACCTCTGGCTTCGTGACACTGCGAGGAAGGAGTCTTCCCTTGGAGCAGCAGCGGAGAATGGGTGAGAGCCTGCAGGCCGCTGGCCGAGAGGCAGCTCCGCAGCGCCAAGCTGGGCGGGGGCGTGGACACTATGGGAGGGGACAGGGTGAGCACGGCCCCGCGGTGCCCCCAGACCAGGGCGCCTCCTTGCCCGGCACCACCAGCCGCAACCCCAGGGCCGCAGGCTCACCTGAAACGAACACCTCGTCATCCCCAGTGGAGGGCAGGTGCCACCCACTGGCACTTGGGGATGGCTCCCTGCTCCTGCTAACCTCTGCAGCTCCTCTCTGCTCCTCACACACTCTCTTGGCCGGACACTCCGCTTCCTCCTTCGCTGGAAGGAGCCTCTTCCTGGAACCCAACCCAAACTGTCCGCAGGAGGCTTCCTCAGCCTGAGGCGCATTGTCCCTGGGAGGCGACTGGTCTGGCAGTCGGCACACACCCTCAAGCTCAAAATCCCCCAAGAGGGGAGTCCTGCTGCCGCTGGGTTCAAGGCCTCCTCGCTCCCTTCTCTCCGGCTCGAGCAGGGACACGCCCGCAGGAAGGTCAGTGCTGACGTCGCTCCTCCCGGCAGAGCTGCTGCCCACTGCCCTCTTCTTCCGCGGCCAGTCTTTAATGGTGTCGGGAGTGGTCTTCCCACTGTGCTTGGGAGATGGGGTCCAGGGAACACCGACGTCTGTTTGAAACGGAGAGGGGGTGCTAGAGGGGCAGCGAGTGGGAGTACAGGACTGGCAGATGTAGGTCTGTCCCCCGCTCTTGCCAGGGGTGCTGTGCGAGGGGCAAAAGCAGGGGGGCGACACGTAGGTGGCTTCAGGTTTCCCTGAGGACTTGCTGGTCCCAGGCGTGCTGAGTCCAGGGAGGGAGCTCTCCTCTCCCAGGGACCTCCCCTCCCTGCTCAGGGGCTCAGCTTTGGCGTCTATCTTTTTAATCCAAAGCTTGGGCAGGCCGGAAGCCTGCATCTCCAGCGCCACCTCATAGGTCTGGGGGCTGGCACAGGCTCTAGAAGGCCCAGTGGAAGCTTGCAGATTGTCTAGCTGCGTGGCTGCCCGGCGCTGCCTTCTGTCCGCGGTGCAGCGCAGGGCATAGGATGGGGTCAGGGGAGAGTCGGGCGCACGGGAAGAAGGGGATGGAGGACTGCCGGGGTTCGACGGAGAAGGCTTCTCCTGGGCCCTTGCTGTCCTTGACGCCTCACCTTCTTCCACCGGTGGGACGTGACCTTGTGCGCCCTCACTGCCGTGGTGCCCCACTTGGTCCAGAAGAGCGAGGTAGTCTGTGTCACTCATGGTAAGAGGAGAGGACATCCGCCAGTCACTCCCGCAGCCAGTCCCAGAGTAACTGTGTCTTTCCGGGGAAGGCTGAGGGGAGAGGGTCACTTCCTGCTGGTTCTTTCTAGCCTCTGTGAGGGCAGCTGAACTGCCAGCTGTGGGAACCCCAGGTACAGCAGAGGTGCTTGGCTCCAGATCAGAGGTCTCTCTGTGCCTTTTTCCAATTTTGGAAGGGGGCCAACGGGGCACAGGGTCAGACTGGGCGATCTGTGAGCTTTGGAAGGGAGCGGGGGGCACAGGCTGGGAGAGAGGCAAGGCTATAGAGGGTGCTTTCTGGGGCTCTTCCCAATCCAGTTCTTCAGGGGGAGGAGATTCTATCGAAAATTCCTGAAATGGACTCTTGGAAATCTCACCTAAGGGAGAGGTCAAAGGCTTTTTTAGAGAAAGAGGTTGGGGAGAAGTCAGATTGGTGCTCCTCGGTGTCTTGGGGACCGAGACGGCTTTATCCTTCCATTTTTGCGCAAGCTCCTCAGCCTGAGAAGCCCCGCGGACACAGGGACGGTGGCGCGTCTCACCCGGAGCGGTTTCCCTTTGTGCCCCTGAGGCTGCTGCTTTGGGGGGCGTTCTCAGCGCAAGCCCGATGGAAGTCAGACCCTCACTCCCAAGCAGGGCCGTCGGGTCCCAGGTGCTTTCGGGCCTGGGGGTCAGTGACGGCGGCCAAGGAGAGTTCAGGAATCCAGGTGACTGACCACCTGGCCTTTTGGGAGTTCTAGGCATCTTCTTTTCAAGAGGAGAGCTTCCTCCTTTTGCCAGGGAGTGTCCTTTCTGAGGAGTGACTCTGGGTTGAGATGGTGAATCCCAGCTTTGTGAGGAGTCTTTCAAGGACTCCTTAAAAACGACCTGTTTGGCAGGAGTCACTTCAGGGGGTTTCTGCCGCCTTCCCGGGGCGCATGGTGGCGTTTTTGGCGAATGAGGGAACCTTCGTGGTGTGGCTTTGGAAGAGCTTGGAGATTTCCAGTTCCTCTTCTTAGGAGTCTGTAAACAGATGTTTATTTCAGTGCCTAAATATTGTAACCCATATTCTCTATCGAGCACTTGTGAGAAAGACAGATGGGAGATTTCTGGGCAGCTGGTGGAATGACCGTAAGCTGGATTTCCAACAGTGACACGTTTTCACTTCCAACACTTCCCAGATTTCACCTGTCTACTTTTTCTAGCACCAAACACTGAATCTAATCTATCTTGGGTCTAGGACAAAAAAATTTTCATCCTGTGCACAGGGCACCTAAACCAGATTTTGCCTCTAACGACGTATCACTGCACCAGTCTCGGCTACTTTTGTCTTTAAGGGGACTGCTCCTCTGATGGCTGCCTCACGTGGTCTCCAGGTGTCACACCCCCTGCCGTACACCTGCATTCAAAATGTGCTTGCTGTGCCCCCACTGCATGTGCCAGGCCCCATGTGAGCGTACCACTGAGTGGGGAGAGTGGAGAATAGAGATACATAAGGCACACCAACACAGGCAACATTTCAGGGAGCAGACTTCCCAGCCAAAAATCTCCCTCCCTTTCTGTAGAATGCAGTTACACACTCCCAACATGTAAAGGAGATCAGACACCTATTGCTTCTGCAATCTTATCTGATTATCTCAAGGGAATCCTGGGTGAGTGAGCAATTCACGTTCCGTGAGGCACAGACAGAGAACAACACCATGTGCACGGATAGGGCCGTGCATGGGACAGCGTGGGAGCACAAGAGCGGGCTGGCTGTCTAACCCAGCTCACAGGAAAGGGGGCAGAACAGGGAGTCAGGTCTTTGAGAATGAGCGTCAGAGGTAAACGCCAAAGGTGGGGAAGAGGGAACTCTGGTGCCCTTCCTTTACAGTTTCCTATGCCTAGCATGAACAGCAGCAGCTGTGTGCAGGCCAGGGGGCGGCCCAATGTTGCCAGGAAAGTGGATTATGAAGCAGACGGGGGGTGGGGGGGGTGGGGGTGGAGTGAGGGTGGCAGCCAGCCCATAGAAGCCCATGCTTGTCTGGGGAGGACTGAACCTGGTCCTGGAGATTGGTGGTCTTCAAACCCACCCTCAGAACTTTGTCCTCCCCTAACCTCAAAGCAGTTTATTGGGTTTCCAAACAAATATGTTTTAACACAAGCACTCCATTTTAGGAAAACCTAGAAAATCCTGCTTTAACAAAGAGTTGTAGAGCTTTAAGCAAAGTGATGCAGTGTGAAAGATCACTGGCTTCTGGGGTCAGGATGGACACGAGAGGGAAAAAGAAGGCAGGCAGGAACTGCAGGAGATGGAGAAGAGGGAATGGGTATCAAATTCGGTCTGTAAATAAAAGTGGCGGGATTGCCTGACTGGCTCTGTCCTGGAAGAGGGAGCAGCCCAGAGCGACTGGATCAGGTGGGCAATGTAAGGGAAACAGAGGACCGATCCCTGCACATTTCGGCAGGTCTGCCTTATACCCTGACCTACCCCGTCATCTTCCGTCTGGACCAACCCCAGCACCCCACAGAGCTAGCCGTAGCTGCAGCTCACCTGCCCTCCCCACATGGACTCCGTGGGCTTTCTGGGCCATATCTCTGTTTTCCCCTCAAGACAACACTATTTTAAACATCACAGAAATGTTATACCTGATAAGCTGTGGGTATCTCAGAGCCCGGGGGGTTTCTTGAAGGCCTCTGAATTCGAGCTGAACCCTTCTCTGAGGGACTGACCATCTCAGACAGTGCCCCAAAAAGCAGCCTCTTGGGAGAATGAATACTTTGGGTTGGAGAATTTTTTCTTTGGCCTGCAAGTCAAAAACAGTTTTTCTCAGCTTCTGCCCTCCCAATACTAATAGAACAGCCAGTCCCTACCAGATGACAATCTGACAGTTTTTTAGAGCAAGTGGGAGTGGGGACAGAACCCACCTAATTATGCCAGGAACTACAATTATTGCTGCCATCTTGAATTTTAATAAGCTGGCATCTTAACTTCAGCCCTTGTACGTTAGACAAGTAAAACCATTTTTAACCATAAAAGCACATATCTGAGGATAAGAGCATGAAGGACAAACGGGTATCACCTTCTACCTAAGACACTTGAGTATAGAATATGAACACAGGTGGAAATAACGGGTAATTCCTGTTAAATGAATAATGACCTCTAAGGATAGTATGGATGAGCAGCTGTAGGAATCTTAATGAAGGTCACGGACTGTGCATCACCCTGAACCTCTAAAGGACATACTTGTTATGCTCTAGTGTCAAGCAAGAAAACGTCAAATTTTGTACATTTTCCAAAAGTATTTGTCACCAAGTAGGCCCAGACTCCTGGAGGCAGATGAGCAAGCATCTTACCTGACTTTTCTTGCTGGAATGAGTGAACTCTTTGCACACTTCGAGACTTGGGCTGAGATCCAGAATAGAAAGAACCAGAATTTGTCCTGCTGAATGACAACTGCTTGATTCGAGGACTCCGTCTCAGGCTTACTTCTGCAAAACCAGAATCCCAGTTAGTAACCAGGGAGAAATGCAAGCTTTTTACATTTCCCCACGTATGCAATGGGTAAAATTTATGTAATACCACATATAAGAGGGAAATTTGACAAAGACCGAGACTTCTGAAACGTTGCAATAAAGCTACAAAGGGTATATGGCCCCAGAGTACAAAAAAAAAAAACCCACTGAGCCACTGGACTGTCACCCTCAGAAGTCTCAAACTGCCAGCCTTTTAACCACAATGCTAGGTGAAAAAGAAAGGCTCTTGTATAGTATGATCGTAAAAAAATTTTTAAATTTAAAAATTGCAGTTTTTTTATTTATGTTACATATATTTGTATAGGAACGGCACCTGTAAGAGATTAAAACTAAAATGTTAACAGTATTTCTGAATGGTGGGATTACCAAACGACTATTGAAATTGTGCTTCTATTTTCTGATTTTTCTACAATATGCAAATTACTTGAATCAAGAAAAAAGCTTTTTTGGAAAACTCCTGCATCACTTTTCTTTTTAAAAAAAAACATTTTATTTCTAAGTAATCTCTACACCCAGCACGGGGCTTGAACTCACAATTCCGCAATCAAGAGCCACACACCCTACCCATGGAGCCAGGAAGGTGACCCCATATGCACTTTTAAAATAAGCCACAGATCTTTATATTACACAGAGGTTAGCCTGTACCCTGAATTCCATTTCTAACAGTAGAAAAAAAAGATTTCTCCAGAAGTCCCCTTGGTAAATTCTGTGTAAGACATTTACTAATAAATATTTACTGACCTATACTGTGGGCCCGGAGCTGTCACAACATCTGTGAAATATCTTAGGATATGCTGAGCGAGAGACAGCACAAGTACAGAGAGGTTAAAATGCAACACAGAAGAGGGGCTCCTGGGTGCTCAGCTGGTTAGATCTGAGCTTGGGTCTTGATCTCAGGGTTGTGAGTTTAAGCCCTGCGTACAACATAAAACAAATGTAGGCAGTACCGTCTGCTCCTTTTTCTGGGGACTCTTCAACAATATCAATATCAGGACCAGGATCAGAGGACCTTAAGGAATTGCAAGCATAAGGATTATTCGGTGTCACTGATTAACTCACACCTAATGCACATTAGAGATACAGCCTCTCGCCTTACAAAGCAACAAAGACCACAGGGTTTGAAAACACCAGTGTTGACACGCATGCTCATACACTTTACTGTCCAACGTAAAATGCTTAGGACACTTTTTTGGAAAGCAATTTCACAATACAAGAATTAGAAATACGCATGCCTTCTAACCCACCAACTCACTTCTTGCAATTTGCCCTAAAGATTCTTATAGAAATGTGTAAAATCTGTGCACAAACAAGGCTCCCCATTGTTCCTGTAAAGTGCAGCTAAAAACCCTGGACGTTACATATGAAATGAACTACAGACAAAAGGTGGCAAAAAGAGGCAGACTGGCCGGGGACCTCAGGACCCCGGAGAGATAGGACAGTGAGCTGGAGTTACGTTTTTGCTTCATAGATCTCAGACTAGGTGCTGGCGGGGGGACGGACAACCCAAATACATCAACAGGTACGAAAACTGTCCTTCAAGCCAGTTCTCCCTAACGAAAGGACCAGGAAAGGGGCAGCCTAGCATGACAAACTTTCAGACACTAACTGCCATGGGAAACTGTGGCCCCAGCACACCTACAGGCCAAGCTGAGATCCCAGACTTCCAGTCTTGCCCAGCAGCCGTGACAACTCCCTCCATCCAATGATGAATGGATGGTTTTTAAAAATGTTGACTATCCACTTGATGGAATGCTGCTCAGCACATTTGCACGTGAATCCGTGTACACACACACATGAACTATGGACACATGCAACACCATGGATAAATCTCAAAATAATTATGCCAAGTGAAAGAAGGGAGACAAAAAAGTACGTTCTGTATGGTCCTCCAGCCCTCAAAGAATTTATAGAATGCTCGACACTCTTGGGTTATAAGCAAGACAGTTAAGACGTGAGTCACAACAGGCTTGTGGAGATGGACAGTAGCCCACAACCATTAGCAAGGCCGTGTGGGTGCACGAAGCAGCTAGACAAGGGTGTTACTCACCGGCCCTTGATTTGTCTATGAAGGAGCCTTCTGGACACTTGCTTATGTACGGGAGTCTCAGCCACGTTCCTCGTCAGCAGTCTGTGATAACCTAAGATGTAAACAGCAAAAATTTTCATTTAACCTTATCAAAAAGCAGCAGCAAGCCCCAGATGGGTAGTTTGAACTTAGCAGGGCTTACTACTCATGCCGGAGTGGTTTTTGTTTTCACTTAATGGTTTTTGGACTAATGTCTAACCAACCACAGGACTCAATTTAACATGATACAGCAGTTTATCAGCAGTAGAGACTAAATAATAAGCCAACGTAAAATACTGTATAGTTCTTCTCTAATAAGCAATCCTGAACAAAAAAAAAGGAACCACTTATAATACATCCACTCATTAGTGATTCTTATATTTATGATTAAATAAAGTATGCAAGAATGCTAATATGCCATGCAGCTTTTAATAATAAGATCCAGCCAGCTGGTATAAATTTCCACAGTAGGATATGTAACCAAGGTGATCATGGGAGGACTAGTTTAAAGGGAGTTAAAAGTGGCAAGGAAGTGGAACACCTGGGAGGCTCAGTCAGTTGAGCATTTGCCTTCAGCTCAGGTCATGCTCCTAGGGTCCTGGGATTGAGCCATACACTGGGCTTCTTGCTCAGCCAGGAGCCTGCTTCTCTCTCCGCCTGCGCCTGCCCCTGTTTATGCTCTCTCCTTGTCTGACAAATAAATAAATAAAAATCTTAAGAAAAGATTTTTCTCTCCCTTTTGAAAAAAAAGTGACTAGGAAGAGACGGGATATCAGCAGGCATGTGGCATAAGGACATCTAGAAATAACTCTCCTCCATAAAAGGAATGAGAACACTGGGCAAAAATGGGCAAAATCAGTTTTAGAACACTGGAAATTGACCAGTTCATAACAATCCACGGAGCATTTATCCAAGAAGAAACAGGGCAAGCTTCACGGAATTATTATCTTGCCTGGTTCCTGGCCCCCCTCGCCCCTGCCCTGTAGCCTTGAGAACCAACAGTCTGCAACTACTGTGCGAACCGACAGCGCGGTGGGGGGGCCTGTGAATGGGCTGAGTGGGACAGAGGCTCCTCCAAAGCGCCACGCCCAGGGGTCACCATCTGACCTGTCTGGCAGCTTCCTGCAAAAACCCATCGCAGGGGTGGTCTCCAACCTCAGAACTCACCCAGTGCAAACAACCTCTTTCCAGGGAGCACTTACTGAAACCAGTCGGCAGCGACTGTAAACATCACAGCTGCCAGAGGGAGTGGTAACCAAAAGTTTAAAAGGGAACACTGGGGAAGGAGACGTCTATAGGGGCCTCAGCAAACCTTCAACATACTCCTGGGAACCTCAAACTCCATGCAATGTAGGGGTGTGTGCATGCCCTGGAGAAACCTGTCACCCATGGCCAACCCTGAGGCCTTCGGCACTCAGCCAGGTAGCTTACATTTCTGAGGGAATGAGCCGATGCACCTGGCCCCTCGGCAAAGGCTGAGAAACTTACTGGTTCCAGGAATTTAAGGAAATCTGTCCAATCATTAGCAGGACCACTAAGCTAACTGAGCAGAAGTCAGTGGCCATACATGACAGAATACAGGCTTTAAAGAGTTAGTTCAGGCAAGTCAGCAAGCAAACAATGGCACCAATGATAATAACCAGCCCTGGCTGGGAGGGGCAGGTCCGTCAGAACCGCCTTGTTATGTTATGTCCAGTTGTCAATCAACATGAGACATGCAAAGAAGCAAGAGAGTTTGGCCCGGGTGAAGGAAAAGAACAAACAAAAAACAGTCAGTGGAAACAGTCCCTAAGGAATTCCAAACACTGGATATGTTAGACCGAGACTCTAAATTAGCTGAGGGGCGCCTGGGTGGCTCAGTTGGTTAAGCCACTGCCTTCGGCTCAGGTCATGATCCCGGAGACCCGGGATCGAGCCCCACATCGGGCTCTCTGCTCGGCGGGAAGCCTGCTTCTCCCTCTCTCACTCCCCCCGCTTGTGTTCCCTCTCTAGCTGTGTTTCTCTCTGTCAAACAAATAAAATCTTTAAAAAAAAAAACAAAAAACCAAAAAGAACCTTCTATTAAATTAGCTGAAATATGTTCAAAGACCTCAAAACACCACATTCAAAGAACCAAAGGGAAGTAAGAGACTGAGGACTTGTCCTAAAGAGAACATCAGTAAAAAGACAGAAATCCTAAAAAAGAAACAAGTGAATTATAAAGCTGAAAAATGAAAAACTTATTAGAATGGCTTAGCCACAGACAGGAGGTAGGAGAAGAGTCAACAAATTTGAAGGTGGGTTAATTTAGATTATCCTGTCTGAGGGACCAAAAAAGGATGAGGGGAAACCATCTCAGACACTGTCAAATGCAGCACCCACATACGGGAAATCCCACAAGAGGAGAGAGAAGCAGGAAGAGCATCTGAAGAAACAGAGGCTGAAACTTCCCAACTTTGATGAAAGACGTTACACATCCAAGAACCTCACTGACCCAAGTAGGATAAAGTCAAAGCCACACTTATCATAATCAAACTGTCAGAAGTCAAAGAGAGAGAGTCTTGAAAGGAGCCCAAGATCAGAGACTTTGTACCTGTACATCAGGTACAAAGGAACCTCTAGGAGTAACTGCTGATTTCTCACCAGAAAGACACTGTGATGATGTAGTCAAGAAGCTGAAAAGAAAAGACTCAACCAAGAATTCTATAGCCAGCAAAATTATTGTTCAAAATGAAGGAAATTAGCAAATTCCCAGATTAAAAATGAACTCTCCCCCAAAAACGTACCAGAAAAACACAGAATTTTTAAGTAGAGGGAGTCCTCCAGCCTAAAAGGGCACTCAAGGGAGAGAGGAATCCATGGAATAATTAGCACCAGTGAAGGAACTACATAAAATAATATAACAGAGCACAAAAAACCATTTTTTGTTTATAAATCTTTTTCTCCTAGGACTTAACATTATCTTTTAACTATAAAATGGTGTCGACAGGGCGCCTGGGTGGCTCAGTCAGTTAGGTGTCTGACTCTTGATCCCAGCTCAGGTCTCAATCTCAAGGTCCTGAGTTTGAGCCCTGTGCTGGGGCTCCACACTGGATCATGGAGCCTACTTTAAAAAAATAATAAAAATAAAAAATAAGTTGGTGTTGATGGGCATACAATGTACAAAGATCTAATGGGTATGACAATATAGCATGAAGGAGTGAGTAGGAAACAGAACTGAATTTATAGGAGCAAAGTTTTAGAATACTACTGAAATTAAACTGGTATTAATCTGAATGAGGCTATTATAAGATCATAATCATAGTGACAGGAGTGGGAGTGACGTCCACAAAATTAGTGCCATAAGAAGCTCTTGGGGTTGGTCTCTCCACCAAAATCAACTAGTAAGCTAGAGGGGAAAATGATGAGAATCAAGTATTTTGGAACTATGGAACCTGACTGCACACTTGTGACAATAAGAGAAATGCTTTATATGAAAGGGAGATGCTGATTTTTCAGAAGGGAATGTCATGCACAGACAGCTCTGATCTCCTTTCCTCAGCCCTGCTGCAGCTGTGGGCAGAGGCCCACATTCTGGGAGTAGCTAGCTGGTGGTAGGGCAGACAGACAGTGAGGACTCTGTCCTCCAAACCTGGGATTGTGTGCTTTGGTCAATCTGTGGACTTCTGAGTGGCCGGTGCAGACCCTTGCCTTGGTTTTGGACCTCTCAGGATACAGTGGCTTTGTGGCTTTCCCTCAATGCACCCAGGAAAGACTTTTTTTTTTTTTAATTTAAGATCTTTATTTATTTTGAAAGAGAGACAGAGAGAGAAAGAAAACGCATGCAAGCAGAGGAGGGGCAGAGGGAGAGAGAGACACTCAAGGGGACTTCACATGGAGCACAAAGCCCAACTCAGCGCTCGATCTCACAACCCTGAGATCATGACCCGAGCTGAAATCAAGAATCACACATTTAGTCAACAGAGCCATCCAGGCACCTCATTCCCGGGAAGATTTAAAGGAACAAGAATACCTTATTTTTCCCTCTTTGGAGTCAGACATTTAAGGAAATCTTTGTCAGGTCACTGGTTAATCACAGAGATAGCAGAACAGAAATTTCTGTAACCACACACAACATGGAATAATATATGCTTTACAAAAAGTTTGGAAAACAGAGCTGGTGCCCTCAATATGGTAGAAAAAAAAAAGCCACTGGTTAAGGACATCAAATCAAGGTGGTTTTTTTTTCCTTAAATATTTATTTATTTGTCAGAGAGACAGAGACACAGAGAGAGCACAAGCAGGGGGAGAGGCAGGCAGAGGGAGAAGCAGGCTCCCCATTGAGCAAGTAGCCCAATGCGGGGCTTGGTCCCAGGGTCCTGAGATCATGACCTGAGCTGAAGGCAGCCTCTTAACCAATTGAGACATCCAGGTGTCCCCACATCAAGTTTTCTAAATATGCTCAATGACCTCAAGAAAATCATGAACTAAAAGAAAACAATGTGTGAACAAAATGAGAATAACAATGAAGTGATAAAAATTATTAAAAGAGGGATGCCTGGGGTGGCTCAGGTCATGATCCCAGAGTCCTGGGACTGAGTCCCACATTGGGGTCCTTGCTCAGGAGGGGAGTCTGCTTCTCCTTCTGCCTGCCGCTACGCCTGGCTTATGTTGCTTGCTCTCTGACAAATAAGTAAAATCTTTTTTAAAAAATTATTAAAAGAAACCAAATTCTCAAACTGTTCCAAAAAATAAAAGAGGAAGAAAATTTCTAAATTCATTCAATAAGGCCAGCATTTCCCTGATTCCAAAACCAAAGACACTACATGCCCAGATGAGCATAGATGCAAAAATCCTCAACAAAATATTAGTAAACCGAATCCAGGAAAACATTACAAAAATCATTCACCACAACCAAGTAGGATTTACTCCAAAGAAGCAAGGGTGATTCAATATTTGCAAATCAATGGGATACCTCACACGAACAAGAGAAAATACAAACCATATGATCTCCCCACTAGATACATCTGACAAACTACAACATCCACTCATGATAAAAACTCTCAAACAAAATAGGTCTAGAGAGAACATACCTCAATGTAGGGCCATAGATGAAAACCCCCCATAGGTAACATCATACTCAACGGTGAAAAACAGAGCTTTTCCTCAAGTCAGGAGTGTCTGCTTTCAACCACTTTTATTCAACACAGTGCTGGAAGTCCTAGCTGCAGCAATCGGACAAGAAATAAAAGGCATCCAAGTCGGTAGGGAAGAAGTAAAACTGCCACTATTGGCAGTGACAAAATACTGTATAGAGAAAACCCTAGAGATTCCAACAAGAAGCTACTAGAACTGATAAATGAATTCAGTAAAGTTGCAGTATATGAAGTTAATATACAGAAAGCGGTTATATTTCTACACATTACTAATGAAGTAGCAGAAAGAAAAAGAAAACACAGGTACCCGGGGGACTCAGTCAATTAAGCATCTGCCTTTGGCTCAAGTCATGATCCCAGGGTCCTAGGATCGAGCCCCACATCGGGCTCCCTGCTCAGCAGTGGAGTCTGTTTTTCCCTCTCCCTCTGCCCCTGCTTATGGGCTCTCTCTCTTGCTCACTCTGTCTCTCAAATAAATAAAATCTTAAAAAGTTAAAAAAAAAAAAAGAAAAAAGAAAAAGAAAAACAATCCCATTTGCAATTATACCGAAAAGAATACCTAGGAATAAACTTAACAAAGTAGTTAAAAGACATATATTATGAGTAGTATAAAACACTAATGAAAAAAAACAGAAGATGGCACAAGTAATTGGAAAGATATACCATGTTCATGTACTGGGAAGATTTAATATTGCGAAAATGTCCATACCACCCAAAGCAATCTACAGATTCAATACAATCTCTATCAAAATACCAACAGCATTTTTCACAGAACTAGAACAAATAATGCTAAAATTTGTATGAAACCACAAAAGACCCCCATTAGATGGAGTAATCCTCTCAATCCCAGATTTCAAGATCTACCTACAAAGCTGTAGTAATCAAAACAGTATGGTACCAGCACAAAAACAGACTCATATCAATAGAACAGAAAGCCCAGAAACAAACCACACTTAATATGGTCAATCTACAATAAAGGAGGCAAGAATATGCAATGGCAAAAAGACAGTCTCTTCAATAAAGGGTGTTGGGAAAACTGGACAGCTACATACAAAAGAATGAAACTGGACCACTTTCTTACACCATACACAAAAATAAAATGGATCAGAGACCTGAATGTGAGACCTTAAACCATAGAAATAGAGAACATAGTAACTTCTTTGACATCAGCCTTAGCAACTTCTTTCTAAATATGTCTCCTCAGGCAAGAGAAACAAAAGCAAACTATTGGAACTACACCAAAATATAAAAAGCTTCTACACAGCAAAGGAAACCAACAAAAAGACAAGGCAACCTACTGAATGGAAAAAGATATTTGCAAATGACACACCCAATCTGGGGTTACTATCCAAAATAAGAACTCAGGTAAGTCAACACCAAAAAATAATCCAATTAAAAATGGGCAGAGGACCTAAAACAGACATTGCTCCAAAGACATCTAGATGGCCAACAGACACATGAAAAGATGCTCAACATGACTCACCATGAGGGAAATTAAAATCAAAATTACAATGAGATATCATATCGTACCTGTCAGAATGGCTAAAACAACACGAGAAACCAGAAGTATTGGTGAGGATGTGGGAAAAAGGGCATCCCCATGCACTATTGATGGCATACAAGCTGATACAACCACTGGGGAAACAGTATGAAGATGCCTTAAAAAAAATTAAAAGTAGAATTACCATACAATTCAGTAATTCCATTACTGAGTATTTGAAGAATATGAATATGAAACCACTAATTCGAAAAGATATCAGCTCCCCTATGTTTCCTGCAGCTTTACAGAGAGCCAAGATGTGGAAGCAGCCCAAGTGTCCACTGATGGATGGATACAGATGTGGTATACAGGACACCTGGGTGGCTCAGTGGGTTAAAGCCTCTGCCTTCTGCTCAGGTCATGATCTCAGGGTCCTGGTATCGAGGCCCGCATCGGGCTCTCTGCTCAGCAGGGAGCCTCCTTCCTCCTCTCTCTGCCTGTCTTTCTGCCTACTTGTGATCTGTCAAATAAATAAATAAAATCTTTAAAAAAAAAATAGATGTGGTATATATGCAATAGAATATTACTCAATCATAAAAAAGAACAAGATCTTGATATCTGTGACAACATGAATGGTTCTAGAGGGTATTTTGCTAAGTGAAGTAAGTCAGAGAAAGACAAACACCATATGGTTTCACTTACATGTTGAACCTAAAAAACAAAACAAAACCAAAAAACCCCAGACTTTTAGATACATAGAACAGATGAATAGTAATGCCTCCACCCAGCAAAAGCAGAATGCACGTTATTCTCAAGCGTACACAGAACGTTTTCCATTAGAAGGACAAATGGTAGAGCATAAAATAAGTCTTTTTTTTTTTTTTTAAAGATTTTATTTATTTGACAGAGAGAAACACAGCCTGAGAGAACACAAGCAGTGGGAATGAGAGAGGGAGAAGCAGGCTTCCCGCTGAGCAGGGATCATGACCTGAGCCGAAGGCAGTCGCTTAACCAACTGAGCCACCCAGGCACCCCGAGCATAAAGTAAGTCTTAATAAACAAGGCTAAATAAAATACAAGGTCTGTTCTCCAACCACAATGGAATGAAATTAGAAATTAACAACAGCAAGAAATTTGGGAATCTCATAAATATGGGGAGGTCAACACATTCTTAAATAATCAACGGGTCAAAGAAGAAATCACAAGGGAAATTAGAAAATATATTCAGATAATTGAAACAAAACAAACCCAGACGTAGAGGATACAATTAAAGCAGTGCTTCGAAGAAAATTTGTACCTGTAATTCCTGTATTAAAAAAAGAAGAAAGATTTCAAATCAGTAACCTAAATTTAACCTTAAAAGCTCAAAAAGGGGCGC
>PITA01026796.1:0-15844 GCA_004023965.1 Spilogale gracilis
GGACACAGGAGCAAGCCTGGCGTTCTAAGCAGGACTCCGCCTCTTGGTGTGTTGGGTCTAACCCGCCCTCCCGCAGTCAGCGTTGTGAGTGGACGCGGGCGGCCCTCAGTGGCTCATCAGCGGACAGAGGGCCCCCTCGGGGCCGGATCCTGGGGTCGGGGCTCTGAGGCCGCCCGAGGGCTCCACAGCCCAGCAGCCCTCACCTTGTAGCCGTGCTGCAGCCGCACGAACACGCTGGTCCTCCGGTCCCAGGACAGCACCAGGCCGCTGTGGGCCTCCACGGTCAGGTAGGTGCCCGTGTAGCGCACCCTGTAGGGCGGGGTCCCTCCCGGGCCCCGCTGCACCACCTTGTAGCTGCCCTCGTGCAGGAGCAGCTCATAGTTCTGCGGAGGGCACAGGGAAGCGGCGTTGTGCAAGGGCTGCCGGGCCGGCTTGGGGGCCAAAGCCCACCCGAGGCCTGAGGCAAGAGCTCACGGGTGGTCAGGGGCCCAGGGCGCAGGGCTGGGGTCAAGGATGAGCTGGTTTCCCTCACTGTCAGCAAACATGGGGCCAGAGGCTGAGCAGGGTGAGCTGGGGACCTGGGAGGCCACGTGGAAGGTCGGGGCCACAGGTCAGCGGGGGTGACGCCCCCCCATCAGCAGTGCAGCTCTCTGCCTCGCAAACTCTGGCCTCTCTCTGCTGGAATTGGGCACCCTGATGTAGTGGGCTGAACACAGGCCCCCCCAAAAGGTGTGTCCACATCCCAGCCCCTGGAGCCTGCGAACGTGGCTTTTAGGAGAAGGGTCTCTGCGGGGGGTCAGCGAGGGATGAGCTCATCCCGGACTGGGGTGCACCTCAGCTCAAGCACAGCTGTCCCTGGGACAGGAGAGAAGGGGTGGCCGTGGGGGAGGGGCGGGGGAGCCTGGAGGGAGCCTCCCCGGAGGCTGGCGGGGGTCTCGGGCCTAAGACCCCTGCTGCCCGAGTCTTGGCTCAGACCCAAGAGAGAATGCATTTCTCTGACTTCAGGTGTCCCGGCTGTGGCCATCTGTCCAGGCAGCCCCAGAACGTCCAGCTGGAGGGCAGAGCGGGGGCCAGGGCTCCTGGTGACCCCTCACCTCCAAGAACAGCTTGATGGCTTTGGAGCAGGTAACGCCCGTGGTCCCACAGGGGACATTCTCGGTGACAATGCGGAAGGTCCCGTTGGCAGTGCCGTTGCCCCCACAGTAGTCCTGGGACAGGGAGGGGTCAGGCTGAGCTCAGGGCTGCGGGAGCGGGCAGGTGGAGGAGGGGAGGCGGAGGGGGCCCCCCCACGCACCTGGGCCAGCGTGTACTCGCAGCTCCCTGCGAAGTTGTAGCGCTCCCCATCGAAGGTGATGAAGTGGCCGTCCCCGTAGGCCACGCAGGTGCCCAGGCAGGGCTCGTGGCTGCACTCCCACCTGCGATTCCTGCACGTGCTGGGGGGACAGCAGGCAGCCTGCTCGACCCGCGCCCAAGACCAGCCCCAGCCCTGCCACGCTGTCCAGGGGGCTAAATGAAGGGGTGAGTGTGGGCATGCCCCTGCTGCCTGCCTGTCTCTGGCTTCCAGCCCTTGGCGCCTGGGGTGAGGCGGGGACGGGGGCCCTGGCTGCAGCTCTGACCGGCCTGGCCCCTGGGGCACCTTCCACGGACAGAGGGGACCGTCCAGGGCTTTCCCGGGGGTAGGGGCAACTCCAGGCCTCGGCTCCTCTGCACCTCCCTGCCTCCCGCGGGGGGCCCCGACCCACCAGGTGTTGCAGTCCACCCTGATGGTGGCCCCCGGCTTGTAGGCGGCCTCATTGTGCAGACAGGGGCAGTCCTCCTCGGCCACGCAGCCCCCGCTCCCGTCGGACACCAGCCCCGGGGGGCAGACGCAGCCAGAAACGCAGTGGGTGCTGAACTGTGGATGGGAGCGGCGTCACACTCGTTCCCCCCGTGCCTGGGGACACTGGGGGGCGGCCCTCTCTCGCCCGCCACTCACACAGTCCACGTCCAGCGTGTGGCAGGTCCTGAGACACTCGGCCCCGGGCGTGCCCGCCGAGGCATTGCTGCAGTCCAGGTACAGCATGGGGGCCGCGCACCCTGCGGAGGGAGGCGGCCGGCCTCAGAGGGGCCCCACCCCGGGTCCGCGGAAGCCCCAGCCCCCGGGCGCGGCGGGGGGCCCTACCTGAGCTCTTCTGCTTGGCTGCTCCCAGACAGCTCAGCCTCCCACCTGCACACGAGCTGTGAGAGACAGACCGCCCTGCTGGGCCCACTGCCCGCGTAGCCCCCCGCGGGCCCCACCTGGTGCTGCGCCCAGAGCCCAACACACACGCCCTGCCTGGGCGCCGGGCCCTCAGAACCCTCCCCCAGCCAGGGGAGGGGTCCCTCTTTACGGCATCGCTGAGGGGCAGGGGGCAAACGTCCCTCCCAGCGAGCCCCGCTGTGTTTCAGAACCCTCCCGGGAGGCCCAGAGATCTCTGGGTGTGACACGGGGGAGGGGAGCCCGATGCGGGCCCAGGACGGGGCGTGGGGGCACCATGGTGCACTGGGGACACGGGCCCCGCTGGCGGCTTACCACACCACGCCATTGTCGTGCACCACCTCCCCCGGGGCCACCACGGAGCCACGGAAGTAGCAGGGACAGGCGTCGGCGGACACGCAGGTGCCTGAGTCATCCAGGAAGGTTCCCGCGGGGCATCTGCAGCCGTCCACGGGCACAAAGGGGATGGTGCAGGTGACGTCGGCCTGGCTCCGGGCGCGGCAGGTGGGCTGGCAGCGGTCCACCACGTAGCTGTAGTTCTGGGACTGGGGGCAGCTGCTCGCGTACTTGGCTGGGGGCAGGGGCAGCACCCCGGTCAGCGTGGAGGGCCCCCTCCCGGCTGGGGTTTACACAGCCCGAGACTCAGTTTCCCTTCTGCCATCAGCTCCTTGGTTGGCTCGGATGAGGAAGCATGAAGCTCTGCCCCCCGGGGTCCCCGGCGCCCCTGCCCCAGCCGGCCTGGGGACACTCACTGCACACGCCGTCCCTCCAGCCGCTGAGCAGCACCCCCTTGGCGGCGCAGGCGAGCACGTAGGAGGACAGGGCGGCGCATAGACAGTCCTCGCTCTTCTCACAGTTGCATGTGTCGAACAGGCAGTTCTGGGGATGGGGCCCAAGGGAAGCCGTCAGGGACCCCAGCCCACCGAGGCCCCTCCTCTCCCCATGCATTCTTCCTGGGACCTCCCCCGCTCCCCGGGCTGGGCGCTCCGCCACAAGCAGGGCCCTTGGCACCGATGGAGGCAGGGGCCTCAGAGAGGGCCCCCGGGAAGGACAGCTTGTGCATAAAGGGACCATGCAGGCCAGGTCGAGGAGGGGGCAGCAAGAAGGCATGAGGCCCAGCTAAAGTCAGGGTCAGGAGGGGCCTCCGTGGGACCAGGGGGGTCCAGCTGTGTTCCACACGCGTCACTGCTTGGGGGGGGACACACCTAAGGTGAAGAAGGGGAGCTCTGCCACCCCCAACATGGGCAGAGTGGGCTCCGGGCTCTCCACCTGTAAACACACTCTTCTGAGGGTGTAAGCATGGGCACTACAGGCTCTGTGTTTCCTGGAAAGGGGCCATAGAGCCAACTGTCCCCCTGAAGGTATGCAGAAGCCCTAATCTCTGGGGCCTAAGAAAATTTCCCTCCTGGAAATAGGGTCTTTGCAGATGCGATTAAGATGAGGTCATCAGGATGGGCTCAGGATTTAGACGCAGACCCAGGGGAGGGGCACAGAGGCAGAGGTTGGGGTGATGTAGCCTGAGGAGCTGGGAGATGCAGGACGGAGCGTGGCTGTGCCCACCCCTTGCTTTTGGACCTCTGTCCTCCAGGGTAGAAGCAATTTCTCTAGCTTTTAGCGACCCGCCATGTGTACCTCCGAGGCCCACAAGCATATCCACGGTGGCGAAGCTGACGGGCCGGCTGACCGCGCACACACTGGGGGTGGGGGGTGGTCCTGGAGTCAGGGAAGCCCCCAGGGGAGGCTGGGGGCAGCTCCAGGAGGGGCCGGGGTCTCACCGAGTGGAAGGGCGCGGGGTTGAGGACAGAGTGGCAGCGGGAAAAGGCTCCGGCGGGGTCCGTCAGCAGGGAGCACCAGTGCTGGGCGTAGTTCTCTGGGGTGGGAAAGGCGAGCTGGCTGGCCCGTCAGCCACCCTGCTGCTCGAGGGCCCCGCACCACTCATCCCGCAGCCTCCGCCCCTGCACCCAGGCCCCGGGGCAGCTGGGCTGGCATGCGGGACCGACCCACTGTGCCGCTGGGGCAGCTGGGTGCCCGCCTCAGCGACCGGCCCCAGGCCCTGCTGCCCACATGCACGTGCGCCTGGATATGGGGGTCCCCAGCCCCACCGACCCCAGGGCCCGGTGAGACAGGAGGCTTTGGCTCCCAGACCGGCCCAGATAAACAGAGGCATCCCAGGGCTGGGCGTACCGTTCTCCACGCTGAGGGAGCAGGGGTCCTCGAAGCTGTTCTTGACGTTGGGGCAGGCGGCCTGGGTCTTCCAGGTGTTGGCGAAGGCGGCGGCCGTGCCCTCCACCACGCCGCTGAGGGTCCGGAAGTCGTCGGCCTGGTTCTGGTTGAAGTTCCCGCACAGGCCTGGGGGCCGAGGCCCAGGGAGGGGACATTAGCGGGACGTCTAGCCTGGCCATCCCTCTGGCCCTGCATTCCATCTAGAAATCCTCACGAGACCAGCGGGAGAGGCCCGCCCGGGATGTGCTTCTAAGCTTTCAGCCGGTACGCCCTGGTGGGGGTCAGCCCAGGTGCAGAGCCTGCCCTAGAAAGGACAGCCTGGCTTGCTCCCCGCCCCCCACCCAGGTCACCGTCCCGGGCCTGCAGCCAGCCTCACCGCACATCTGTCCATGGTAGGAGGGGTCCAGCCTGAGGAAAACCTGCATGAGGGGTTCTAGCTGAACCTGCAGCTGGAGCCCGAGGCCCGTGTGCACCAGGAGGAAGAAGGAGGTGGGCTGGAAGACGGTGACATTGCCTGCAGGGGTGCGGATGACGTCGGACTCTGGCCAGACCAGCCCCCTCGCTCCGGGGACAGACCGGGGGCGGGGAGGGTCTGCTGGGGTTGGAGTGGGCAGTGCTGGGAGTGACCCGTCCCGGTCCCAGGAGGCCAGGCACTGAGTGTGCTCCATACCAGGGCCCCAGAGCAGACCACGTCCCTCTTGGGGACAAGAAGTCAGCCATGGGATGCTCCAGAACTGCCCAGGCTGCAGAGAAGGAGCAAGGGAGCTGGCTCTGAGCAGGCTGCGGGAGCAGGCCCTCAGTGCAGCCCGGCAGCCATCCCGGGCGCGTACCTGCAGACACGGGCAGCTGGGTGTAGATGGAGTTCATGAGCACCCCGCCGTTGGCCTGCACCTGGATGACCTGGGGAGAGGAAGCAGCCAGGTCAGTGCAGGGAGGAGCCTGCCTGCTGGGGGTCCAGGGAGCGCCCCTAGGGGCCAGCCCGGCGGAGGCCGAGCCAGGCGGGAGTGGGACGCCTCAGGACTGGAGCTGGGGTCACGCCGAGGCTGGGGTCCGCGTCCTCTGTGCCCCCCTCCCCGCGGGAGCCTCACCGTATCCCCGCCGTTCATGCTGAGCGCCA
Source organism: Spilogale gracilis (assembly GCA_004023965.1). Taxonomy (NCBI): domain Eukaryota; kingdom Metazoa; phylum Chordata; class Mammalia; order Carnivora; family Mephitidae; genus Spilogale; species Spilogale gracilis. The sequence continues at coordinate 5,577 of PITA01026796.1, forward strand.
CCGACTTGAGGCAGTTCTCGTTGTCCGTCAGGCCGCACTTGCGCAGCTCGGCCAGCACGCTGAAGGTGTTCCCTGCACACGTCTGGTGGGGCAAAGCCAGCGGGGCGCTGGGGACAGCCGCCCCCAGCATAGTGCACGCGTGTGGGGCTGTTCCCAGCAGGGCCTTGTGGTGCAGACGGGCCCTTCCACGGCGGCTGCTGGCCCCGCCACCTCCAGGCAGCTTGTCTTAAGGCCTGGGACCCCCTGGCCCCATGAGTGTGAGCCCAGGGGCTTCCCTTGGGAACGGGACCCCAGGAGGAGATTCAGGGGGCCTCACCTCCTCTGATGGCTATCACGGGACCCCGTGTGGGGGCAGAAGGGGGCCCGAGAGTCCCTGGACAGGCCTGCAAACCCCACCAGGGCCGTACCTTGGACAGGACATAGCTGCAGTCCCCATGCACGTCGTAGAGCCTCTCGTCGTAGGTGGAGATGTGGGACCCACCCTGGACGGAGCAGGTGCCGGGGCACGGACGGTCCTGGCATTGCCATAGTCCCCTGGAGCAGGTGCTGGGAAAGGAGGCCGTGAGCAGGGGCGGGGCCGTGATGTGGAGGAGGCAGACCCCATCCCATGCACCTCCCCAGGGGCCGGGCTGCCGGGAGGCCTACCAGGTGCGGCAGCTGGTATTGAAGGAAGTGCCCGGGGCGTAGGTGTGGCCTCCGTGGGTGCAGGGGCACTGTTCCAAGGGCAGGCAGCCCCTGTGGGTGACGTCATCCAGCACAGTGCCTGGAGACAGCGGGGGGGGGGGGGGCGATCATAAGTGGACCCGGTCAGGTGCTGGGTGTGACGGGGGTGGGGCCAGTCCCCAAGGGCCAGGAGCACCTGCCTGGGGGGCAGAAGCAGCCGTCCATACAGTGGTCCTCACAGAGCTGGGAGCGCTGGGGGTTGGAGCAGGTGTCGGTGCACGGCGAGCCACACTCCCGGTGCTGCATGCTGCGGGGGCAGGTCTGGGCTGCAGGGAGGAGGCACCGGATGGGCCCAGGAAGCCGCCCAGACGCGGGGCAGACGGGCAGGCGAGCTCCACGCCCAGCCTTCCGCATGGCATCAGGGGCCCCCAGAGCCACAGCTGGGCCTGAGGAGGCCCTCATCTTGGGAAGCCGGGCCCTGCCTACCCCAGCACCCAGCTCTCTTCTGGGTGAGGGGGCAGGCTGGGGATCCCGGGGTGCAGCGCCTCCCAGACAGCACCCTGGGCTCGCCTGGCTTCTGGGGTGAGCTCAGCTCACAGCACCCAGGCCAGGTGCCCCAGGCGTATCCCTTCTGCCCGCCCGACTAACCGACTCCACCTGTCCTGGGTCCCCAGCCAGACGCCGGATGTCTGACCCAAGGGTCTTGTCCCCCCTCTCCCCGTCCCCAGGGACCCCCCTGTGGGTGTGGCGGCTGGCCCTGTCGGGGGCCACTCACGGCAGAGGTCTGGGCCCCTCCAGTCCTGGGGCTGTCCCCCCGCGTGGGCACACTGGCGGGAGTACTCCGCGAAGGTGGCGCACGGGCAGCGGGGGCAGCGACAGAGGTCCTGGGTACAGGCGGCCACGTACGCGGCGGGGTCCACCAGCATGTTGCACTCCACGAAGGCCCGGCCGAGCAGGGTGCGGCGGCAGACGCCCTCCTGGGGAGCACAGAGGCTCAGTACCGTCTGCCCCCAGTGCGCACGGGGGTCCCGGGCCCCGCAGACATTTCCAGGCCAGGGGACCCCCCTTTCCTCCCCTTGAGGTTCTTTTCATCTCTCCATCCGTCTGTCCATCTGTCCACCTGCTCACACATTTACCCATCGTCTGTCACCCCCCATCCTCCCATGCATCCGCCTGCCAGCCGGCCGGCCACCCTCCCGTCCTTCCCCCCACCACACGGATTGAACCCCCACGGGGTGCAGAGCTCTGCTTGGCTCTGGGGACTGAGCCGTGACTGGACGCTACCCTGCCTGCCAGGGCTCCAGGACGCACCTGCTCCTGGTGTGAGCGCCCAGGAGGCCAGAGAAGGCGGAGGCCCTCAGGCAGCCCCAGGAGAGCCACAGCCAGCCCACCAGCACACCCTCTGCCTTCCCAACACCCCTCCCCGCCCCCAGCCAGCTGAGGGTGGACTGCGGCCCCACATCCTGACTTAAAGCTCACAAGGCATCTTAGAAACGGGGTCCTCCCCACTCCTCACCGGAGGCAAGACTGTGTATGTGTGAACATGCATTTGCACACGCAGAGGGGCACACACACGTGCATTGCCTACACACTCAGAACGTGTGTGCGGTCGGTGCAGGTGCGTTGGTGAAGGGGCGTGCCTCCAGGCCGGAGGGCTAGGAGACCCTCTCTCACCTGGACACCCCAGGCCCCAGCCCAGGAAGCCTGAGCCTGCCCCTCTGGCGGTCCCATGCCCTAGGGGGAGCAGGGCTTGGGCTCACCTCATCTGTGCAGTTGCTGGCCGGGGAAGGCGGGGGGTCCTGGCACTGCTCCGTGGGCCCGTCCAGCTTCTGTAGATTACCGAACTGCAGAGGGGTCAGCCTGGCATCTGTGGGCAGGAGGTGCTCAGTGTGGGGCGTGCCGAGGGCCCCTGGGGGCTGTGCGGGCAGGTGGCTACGGGGGGGGCTCCCCTGCACATGCCCCGGGCACTGTGAATCTCTCTCTGGGCATCAGTGGCTCGCGGATTGCCCAGTGCCTGGGTAAGGCCACCCCAGGCTGCTCCCCCCATCCAGCCCCACGCTGGCACCCACAGGCTTCCTGCCATTCCCTGGCCCCAGGGGGCACTCACTATGGGAGTAGAACTCGTTGACCGCCGGGAGCCCGTTGAAGTCCCCGCACAGACCGCACGTCTGGTTGGCGTACTTGGGGTCCAGCTCCAGCTGAGGGCAGAGGGGGGCCAGCTCTAGCCTCAGCCAGCCCGGCCGAGGCCGCAGCCCCCGCTGCCCCCGGGGCTGGAGGCTCTCCGCAGCCTGGCCAGAGGGGCGTGGGGCAGGCCGTCCTTACCAGGGCGCTGTCCTCTCTGTTCCACATGAAGGTCAGCACCAGCCGGACAGTGATCTTGATGTAGACACTGCTCTGTTCCACCAGCAGGCCCGCGCGGCTGTAGGGCAGCTCCTCCCTGCGGCGGAAAGTTCCAGTTGTCCCGTGGCCAGGGTGTCCGGTGGGGTCCGGCCCTCCCTCCCCCGCCGCGAGCCCTGAGCCCACCCCAGAGTCCCAGCTCCTCCCGAGCCCGCCCCAGGCTCACCGCTGCCCATTGATGAGGACAGAGCCGTTGGAGGCCTCCAGCACCAGCCCCTGGGTCTTGAGGATGATGTGGGTGATGGTGGGCCTAGAGCCGGCCAGGCCGCGGCGCAGCTGGACGTTGAAGTCCTCGTAGGCGGCGCCGCAGTGCGCGGAGAAGACGTAGTTGCACAGGCCAGGGAAGCGGAAGACGTCGCCGTCGAAGGTCTTGTAGTGGAAGTCGCCCCAGGTGCTGCAGACGCGCCCGTTGTGGGCAGGGTTCCAGGCTGCGGGGAGAGCGTGCTGGGCCCCAGCAGATGCCACCAACCCTGCCCGGGCACCCGTGGGCAGCCGTCCCGGGGTCTGGGGGCGGGGGGCGCCGGGAGGGCAGCCGCTCGCCCACCTCACGGCCCTGAGCACCCTGCCCCCAGCCCCAGCCTCGGCGGTCAGCCCCCAGCAGAGCTGGCCACAGGGACAGCCCCCGGCCAGCATGGGGGCCATTCAGCCGCCCGCACTGTTACGCCCCCAGATCGGTGAGCACCCCCCCCCGTCAGCAGTGGGCAGCGTCCACTCACAGCTCATGGTGGGCAAGACGGTGATGGGCGGGATGACAGTCATGCTCCAAGCTGTGCAGAGAGGGCAGGTCACGTTAGAAACGTGGCCAGGCTGGGGACCCCCACCCTCCTCGCTGGCCGCCCTGACCCAGCCCAGTGAGCCCCAGGACTGGGGCTGCCCCCCCCCCGGACCCTCTCCACCTGCCCAAGACACACTGCAGCCCCGAGTGTGTGCGTGAGCGGGTGTGCACAGGCGTGAGCACTCGGGCGGGTATGCGTGTGAGGATGTGCGAGCATTTCGGGCTCTCTGCTCTGCGCCTTAGCTTCCCGGGGCCCGCGCCCTGCTGTCCCTTCTTGTGGGCAGGTGGGGTCCAGGAGGGTCTCTGTGTGCCATTCAGCTGATACGGAAAGGGGTCTGTCCCCCATCTCCCCGTCCAGGTCCCTGGCCCACTCAGAGCCAAGCCCCTTGCGCCTGCCGAGGGGGCGTCCCACTGCCCGAGCCTGGGCCGCATACCAACGTCTGCCCTCCGGCCGGGCTCTGCAGCCTGTGTGCTTGGCCGGCTGGGCTCCACGCCGCCCTGGGTCTCTGCAGGGAGAGGGGACAGGGGCCCCTGAGCACTCGGACATTCACCATCCTTCCTGGGCAGGCCGCATGGACGTGCGACGGGGTGGAAAGCAGGGCTCCGCCAGGGTGGGAGGCCTCTGCGGGGAGCCACAGCGACCCTGTGCCTTGCGCTGAGCCCCGCCCGCCCCATCCACAAAGGAAAGATGGTGCCTCGTCTCTCCTGGACACGGCAGTTGGGGCTGCTGCCTCCGGGCAGGAGAATGGAATCAGGAAAAGGCGTTGGCCCCGTTGATCCTGGCCACCCCAGAAGAGGGTTCGTCCCCATCCCAGGCATCCCTTGGAGAAGGACAAAGACCAGCTTTGTTGGGGAGAAGGACGCACGCACTTGGGGAGGCTTCCGGGCGTGACTTAGCAGAAACCCAAGACCAGAGCCAGGTTGGAGATGGAGCTGCCCATGTGACAGTGGGAGGCCGGGGGCCCTGGTGCCGGGGTGGCGTCCCCCGGGGCCTGTGTGCCCAGCACCTGCAGGCAGGGCCTCCTCCACCGGCCTGACCTCCCTGGTGGTCAGGCTCCCACGCCCCCTCACTGCCTGGGCGGGCAGAGGAAGCCCCCTCTGCCGAACTCGGGCTGCGGCACCACCTTGCCGTGGCCCTGACCCCCTCCCTTCGGCCTGCCGGGAGTTTCCACGCTCAGCCCAAGACGGAGCTTCCTGGGGAGTGGGAGGTGGGGCCCCGATGTCTCCGTGTCCCGGTGCGACCTGCTCGGAGAGGGACACAGTGAGGCTACGGGGACAGCCTCTGCTTCCTGCTGGACCCTCCCAGCAGGGACCTTGGACACGGAAACCACAGGGGCCCAGCCCGGCATTGAACTTTCCTTTCGAGGACCCCTGTAGGCTGTAGTCGCCCCCTGTCCGCCCCGACCCCAGACCCACAGCCCCTCCCGCGTGAGCCCGTCCAGGACCAGCTGCTGGCTGCACCCCATGGTCAGAAACCAGAGTGAGTCACAGGGGGCACTGGGTCCCGCACGCTGCCGCCCCGTCCAGCCCCGGTTTCCACAATTATTGGCTTAACTCGGGCCCCCCTCAGACGGGGTCACTAGCCCTGCAAGACCCGGTCTCTGTTACCAGCCAGAGAACCGCCCACCACCCACTATCCCTTCACACTGTGGCTGATACACACCACCCCCTCCGCGGGGCCCTATTCTCAGGCGGCCTTCACACACCCCTAGCGGGATTTGCTCCCCCCAGAGATAAGTGGGCGGCGGGTGAGGTGGCTCACTGGAGAGACACCGCGTTCGGGCACACGGTGTGAGGCCGGCACGGCCCCGAGAGCCTGGAGGAGCCCGGCCGAATGGGGGCCTGCTATGCGAACCAGCAGACGGGCGCCTGAATAGCCCAGCGGGTGGGGGAGTCAGCCTGGGGAAGTCCCCCCACCCCCTAGTCCTGCTTCGCGCCCAGGAAAGGGGGCTTGGGGCGGGGCTGTGGGCCAGTGCCCCCCAGGCCGCAGCGAGGAGCTGTGGGAGTCCGGTGGGAGCAGAGCTCAGGACCAACCCCGGGCGGGGCGACGTGCAGTGGCCAGGGCTCGGGGCCAGCGCTGCTGGTGTCACCGAGGCAGCCCCTGAGGCTGTGTCTTTCATGTTGACAGTAAGTATTAGGGCCAGCGGTGCTTCCCCTGGATGCGAAGTGCCTTGGGGCGGCTGGGGAGACCCAGGGGGGCCCCCCTGCTGCTGGCGCACCTGTCAGCTCATCTAAACCCTCTCTAAGGAGGAATTCTGGAGCCGCTGTGGGGAGCTCCGGGGACCAGAGCGACGCCTAGCCTCGGCCCCTCTCCCAGCCCCCACCCCAGCACCCTCTTCGTGGTTCTCCTGGGGGGACCCAGCTTCTCCTGGCCACAGGCTGAGAGCCTGGGGACCCCGGTGGGGACCCACGGGGCAGGGCCTTCCTGCCCGTTCTCCACAGGATTCTGCCCCGGCGAGTGGCAGGCGGGCCCTCTGCTGCATAGCTAGAGCCAGAGTCCTCGTCCTCACCTGTCTGCTGCACCAGGAGCAGGGCCGCGAGGACCCAGGCCAGCTCCAGGCACCCTCTCGGGGCACCCATCCTGGGGGCTGGCACGGTGGCGGCCGGCTGGCTGGGAGGGAGTGGGCCCCAGTGCTCGCTCCCTGGGGACCCGGGGCTCATATAGCAGGAAGTCTTGGCCCCGTGCCCGGCTGCCGGGCCACGCAGGGCTCCGTCCTTTCCCCCGACACAGCCACGTGTGTTTGCTCTCGGGGAGGGGCGGCGGCAGGAGAGACGTCTGGAGGAGGAAGAATTTGCGGCTCTGGGCCCCAGATTCGCAGGACCCTTGCCCCTACTTTCCCCCGCCCCGCCGCAGCTTCTGAGGATCCAAGGGAGAGTGGCGACCGCCTGGAGCCAGCGGCCCATCCTGGGGGACCAAGGCCCCTGCATGTGGCTGCCCGGGTCACCCCGGTGCCTCAGCAGGGAGGTGGTTGGCACGACCACACTCAGCCCGCACGTCGAGCCCCCCAGAACCTGGTTGAGACCTCAGCCTTCGGGCAGCCTTGGACGCGGTCAGGGGCACTGCCCCTGGTCCCGAGGCTTCTTCTCAGCTGGGGGTGGTCGGCCATGTGTGTGTGTGGGGGGCCGCACAGCTTGTCCTGGGACGGTCCTGGGAGGAGGCTCCGTGCCATGCTGACCAGTGCCCCTGACGATCTCTGGGCTCCTCTCTGTCACCAAGTTCAGATTTAAGGGGAAACTGAGGCCCTGGGAGTGGACACCCAGGCTGGCCCTAGTCCCACCCCTGCCCTGGCCGAGGCAGAGCCGGGGGCTCCCAGCATGGTGCATTCGACCCTCCCCTCGCTCCTGTGCCTGGCTGGGTGGCCCGAGGCCGGGTAGCACGGAGGAAGCTGGTGCCTCTCTGGGTCCCTGAGCCACCAGGGTCCTGGGCAGACCGCAGGCTGTGCGGGGGCCAATGTCTCCGTGGTGATGCACTCCTGGGGCCCCCGGCAGGGCGACGGGGTCACCTCAGGGAGCCTGGGTGGTCTCTCAACTTTGTGGGAGCCACGGAGTCCCAGCTCCCCCGCTGGCGTGGCCCAGCGCGGGGCCACGTGATTACCTCCCGGTCACCGACCGGCTCAGCCTCATGCGCTGCCTCCCTCCGACCCACACTCCTGCGTCTTATTCTCCGGCTCCAGCAATGGCGCTGGGCACCCTCACCCCACGCCCGAGTGTGTCTGAGAGTGGCCTGGGGGCGGGCCCTGGCTGGGAAACGCGGGAGCCCCTCGGGCCGCTTCTCCATCCCCTGCGTTTGTCTTTCTGAGGATTAATTTGCAGAAGTGGACTAGCAGGGACAACAGGAAACCCTTTCACACGTTCCTCCTGGCGGTCACCCCTCTGCTTGGCGGGCGGCCTCCCAGGCCGTGTGTGTGCAGGCTGCTGGGCGCCAGCCTCTTCAGAGCAGGTGCCCCCACCGGGAGCCGGCCCTGCTCCCTAGCATCGGAGCTCCCGCAGATGGGCCTGGCACGCTGCCCGCTTACGTCCGTGGCCCTGCAGACCTCGGGGCCCTCACTGCTTCCCTGAGGACTCCGGCTCTCAGCCCGTGCCCCACTGGGCACCCACCCTGGGCATGCCCAGGCACCTGCCGGGCTGGCCCATCCCTCAGCCCCCGGCTCAGCGAGCACCCCACAACCTTCAGAGGGCCCGCTAGCCCCCCACCCCTGAACGCGTGAGCCTTGGATTCGGGGCTTGAACGTGAGCTGTTCGGGGCTTTGGGTTTGCCGTCTCTGCCTCCCCACCCCGACCTCGAAGGAGAGCTTCACGCGGGCAGGGGCACACAGCAGGCACTGAAGGTCACCCGGCGCGGCCCCTCCCCGTGGGCGCCGTCGTCCTCTGGGTGAGGCAGGTGGAGGGCCCGGGGCCCAGCTATTGAGACATCCCGGATGCGGCTCAGGGCCTGTTTGCTCAGCGACTTTACCACTTCACACTTCACGGAGCTGAGGACGGAGATAAAGGGAGGGAAGGGGAGCTGGCTGCCGGGAAGGGTCACCTCCTGCTGCTCGGGCGGCCTCCACCAGGGGCCATGCCAGGAGCCTGCCATGCCCTGGGTCCGCCCCTGTCCTCACTCAGTCTACGGACTCGGGCCTTGCGGAGCCCGGAGGCAGACGGCCCTGCCCCTCGAGGGCCTGCTGGGTGCACCTGAGGGTGTGAGCTGGCCCCTGCACCCCTGCATTCCGGCAGCGAGGACGAGGCCCCCAGGATGCACCGCGACTCAGGCCGTTACTGAGTGCGGCTGGGTGGCCCGGCTTCACCTCAGGCACCACAGAGGGTGCAGGAATATTGGGACCACAGCCCTGGCTGGCTCTGGGTCCTCTGGGAGCCTGCCCTGGACGGCCCTGAGGATGAGTCCTTTCACACCCGCTGCCTCGTGCCCCCTGGACGGCTGTGTGACCGCAGCCTCGGGGATCCGGGCAGCCCTGGTCTACCCCAGGGGCTTGGGCTCCCCTGAGTGCAGGCTGCTGACCCCCGTGGGCCGGGTGGCCCAGGCGGGGAACACCCCAGGTGACATGTGGGTGACAGGCCCTTCTCTTCTGGGCTTTGGGATGGCCAGGCCTCGTCCCTGCACACTCAGGGTGTCCCCAGTGCGACTCGGGGGACCAGCCTGGTCTAGAAGAAACAGGTAGAGGACACCTCACGGCCCCCGAGGCCCCCATGCCGGGTGCTTGGGATGCGGAGAGGGGTCCTTGCAGCCCTGCTGGACGGGGCAAGTCAGGGGGAGGCTGTGGAGGGGGGCTGGACCCTGGAGCCATCCCCACTGTGGGGAGGCCATTCCTCCAAAACTGCCCCAGGTGGAGACAACAGGCCCCCCAGCCTCTTCACACAGCTCCCTTTCCTCACTCTCATCCTTTGTCCCTGTCTTCTGCTTTCCTTCCTTCCCCCTCCCTCCCTTCCTTCTAGAAAATACTGAGCCCCAGGTTGGGACTGCCCTGGGCCCTGAGGATGCAACCTGGACAAGGAGAATGAAGGTCCTGCCCCATGGAGCTCAGGATACACAAGGCCATTGGGGCCCAAAGAGGAGCTTTGGAGGGACCAAGGGACTGAAGGCTCTGCGGGGAGAGGGTCATCACCCGCTGGGGCAAGGACTTCAACATACGGATTTGGGGAGGTTGTATTCAGACCACAGGAAGCTTGAGCAGTTTTTTTTTCCTGAAGTCTTTAGAGTTTTCTCCACATAAAATCATGTCATCTGTGACATCCTTTTCAATCCAGGCCAAGGGGGCTTGTGTTTCTTTTTCTTGCCTGAGGCCGTGGCCTGGATCTCCAGCACCCTGCAGAATAGGGGTGCGGAGAGTGGGCGCGGCCGGTAAAGCTCTTCTCTGTCACCAGCGGGAACGACACCAGGCGTGGGCTTGTCCTACGCCACATTTACGGGGACATAGTTTCCTTCTAACCCTGGTTTCTTGACTGCTTCTATCATGAAAGAGCAAGGAATTCTGGCAAATTCCATGTCTGCATCCGCTGAGTAGGTGGCGTACCCCCTTTCTGTTGACGGGGGGCGGGCTGATCTGTGTGCACGGAGCCGTTCTTGCGCTCCGGGATCCAGCCAGCTCGGTTGCGGTGTACTCTCAGGCGCTTCTTAGTCGGTTTGCCGGTATCTTGTTGGGGCCCTCCACACCCACGTTCATGGCAGGCACGGGTGCGCGTGTGGCGCTGGTGTCGGGGGAACGCAGGAGCGGGCCTGTCCTCCGTGCTGTCATGGAGGAGTCTGGGAACTGTCGGTGACGGTCCTTCTCTAAACACCCGGTAGACTGCCCCCAGGAGACCTTCCGGTCCCGAGACGTCCTCTGCCCAGGGGGCCGGGATGGCCAACCGCCCCCTGCACTCGTGACAGTCACACTTTTCTTCTTTTTTTTTTTTAAAGATTTTATTTATTTATTTGACAGAGAGAGATCACAAG
>PITA01026797.1:0-22033 GCA_004023965.1 Spilogale gracilis
AAAAAACTTAAAAAATAGAGCCATAAAATAATCTTTGTACCTAGTTCCCAACCCATTTTAATTAATAAATAAGATCGCTCCATATCAGAAATTGACATTTTTTACCTGTATTTTCCTTACCTGTCTGTGCAAGGGTAAGAAATATCAGTATCTCTCTTTCAAATGGGAACAACTGCCAGATTCTCCCAGATTACCAGATGGAAAGGGCACATGCCTACACTGGCATTAAATGCCAAGCAGGATGTTCAGTTTTATGTAGATAGTAACTCATTTAACCACCAAAACCTCTTTATGAAGAAATATTATCCTTGTTTAGTAAATGAGAAAAAGTCTCAGAAATATTAAATAACTTATTCAACATCACTCAATAAAAGGAAAGAGAATACTATTACAGAAAGTTCACAGACTTTGAAGTGAAGAAGACTAAAATCTTGTCAGTTACTAGCTATGAACTTGAGCCAATAACTTAGCTTTGCAGAAAGTGACTGAAATAACATCCCTCAAAGCTTGGCTTGTGGCATGCACTTAATAAACAGTGATCCCACCTTCCCCTAGACAGCAACAGGACTGTGATTTGACATTTGACCCCACTTCTGCCTGACTCCAGAATCCATGCTCTTTGCCTCTCCTAGTCTCCCTGCATACAAATCTGCCTCATGCAGACTTGGGGAATGTTCACACAGTGCAGAGCTAGAAAAGGATGATCATCCACAGCAACCTTATAAACAGAATATTTAAGTATTGATGTACTTTTATTTAATATGACTTCCTGAAAAACCTCTTGTCTACTGAAGATTTGTTTGAAATATTAGCCTATAGGTATTATGGATACATGACATATATAGCTCTAATAAAGACAGACTAACCCCTCACTTATTTTGTACCATACCAGGCACTGAAAACTAAGTCTGATGTAATAGATCTCTTTTGTGGTTTTAATCATAACAATTGTACCAAATGACTTTTCTTTTTGTGCATGTGATAACATCATAATGGGAAGCTAAATCGATAGCATATTTCTCAATCTAATTATATGCCTTGCATTGCTAAACCAGTTTTAATGAAATACAATAAGTGGTAGTGTGGAAATTAGGAAAAGCTTTAAAAAAAGCAGCTGCAAATAGTGCTGTCAGTGGCAAGAATAGAAGTATGAACTATGCAAGGATAGGTGAACAGTGCTGTTCCATTTCAACTGTAAAATAAAAAGACAAAGAGGGGGTGGTGTGGAATTATCCCAACAAATCATTATTTTCAGAAACAAGCATTTTTACAGAATAAACCTATGCTATAGCAATTCAAAAATGGCTAAGAAACATCAGAGACTGAAAAACTCACCTACACATAAACCTCACCTGTGACTCATAGCCAGGTCAGCAATTTATAAATATACAAACACTGTCATATAATTTTAAAATAATTTATTTCCTTATTTAGAAAGGTAACTCATGCTCATTATAGACATTTTTTAAATATTGAAAGGTACAAAGAAACAAATATATAAACCCAAAATCCTATACCCAGAGTTAAACCATGCGTAACATTTTGCTATTTTTCCTTTATTTTTTCCTATACATAAGTTGCATACTTGAAATGATACACTATATGCATATTCAAATGGCAAAGTAAGAATGCATGGTCAAATTAAGTAGATAACTCACAGATCCCAACATAAAAATATATTACTTTTATAGGTACCACATTAGTTTCCTAGGCTGTCATAACAAAATACCATAGATTGAGTGGTTTTAAACAACAGAAATTTATTTTCTCACAGTCCTGGAGGCTAGAAGTCTGAGATGAAAGTCATGGCAGTGCTGGTTTCTTCTGAAGCTTCTCCTTTGGCTTGTAGATGACCACCTTCTTTGTCTTCATAGGATCTTCCTTTTTTGTTTATCTACATTCATATTTCCTCTGGTCATATTGGATTAGAGCCCACTCTAAAGACCTCATTGTAACTTAGTTACCTCTTTAAAGACCTTATCTCCAAATATAGTCACCTCCTTAAGTACAAGAGGTTAGGACCTCAATACATGAATTTTGGAGGGACAGAACTCAGCCCATGACAGGTGCGAAGTGGCAACACAAATATGTCAAACATCCAATAAGAAGATAACTCATGTTCTAGGCCTTGCAGCAGGTACTAGACACATCAAGAGTAGTAAACCAAGAGTTCTTATCCTGAAGAAGCTTAAATTAGTGGCAAAGGAAAGACTGTTTAGCAAATGTGGACAGGGAATTTATTAATACCCTGGGGGGATGTGTAAAGGTTCACCTTATACCATATACCAAAATAAATTACATATGTAGTAAAATAATATGTTAAGGAAAGGAAGAAAGGTAAGGAAGAGGGAGAGGAGAAAAAGAAGGAAGAAGAGGAGGAAGGAAACAAAGGAGAGGAGGGGGGGAGGGAAAGAGAAAATCAGAGAAGAAAGAAAAAATAGACAACAGAAATGAATTTTATCTATCTTGCCTATGAAGGGGGTAAGTATTCTTTTTTTAATCCATTCATTCATTTAATAAACATTAGTTGGCCATCTCCCACATGCCAGGCATATGGCTGGGCACAGCAAAGAACCCGGGTTTTTAACTGCTTATGCACAATGGAAGGAACACCTAGGATTGTTTAACATGTAAATACACATTTACATTCCTTTACTGCCCTGTTCAGTATTGACCACCTCTTCTTATACAATAGCATGAGCAATAGGCAGTCGATATCCTGCTGCATAAGTTGTTTTCAAGACATTTTTTGTAAATCAGATCCTATTAGAAATGCACGAAGAGCCAGCTGTTTAAAGGAGCCCTAGAGGGAAACCTATGGTAAAAAGAAGCATCCTTATGTAAAGGGAGGAACTCAGCCTTGGTTCCTGCACTGTGTCAATCCCAACTGTCATACCTGTGTCCTGGTTTGCAGGTTATGCCTGAGCGCTCATCTGTGTTCACACTGTCTGTCCTTCTGCCTTGGATTACAAACCCCTGGAGGCTGGCCCACCACATCTGTTCCCTTCATTGTGTCCAGTGTCACAGTGAAGCATTTACAAAGAGATCCTAAAAAATGCTTTTAAATGTTGATAATGGATGCAGAAACAGATCTCAGCAGGCAGTGTCCATGAGGCTACCTTAAGGGAATGTCCTACGCATTTTATGTCAAAACAGTAAGACCCTATATGGTGTGCATGACACTGCATTGCCATCTACAGGGAGCAGACCCCCAGGAGCCCACAGTACTACTCGTGCTCCCAGCAACAGAGAGGAGAAATTATTTAAGGGGATGACAAAAGAAAGAAAGAGACCCCTCGGGATGCTCCAAGAAGCTCAGACCAAGCAGTACGTGGTTGCTCACCACCCAATGACTTTGAAGAACACAGACTTTTCTCTAAGTGTCCAGGTAGTGCAGAATGACAGTTGCCATCCTCCCCAGTGGGGGTCCTCTCTTATCAGAAGCAAATTGCATAGCAGCTTGCTCTCAGAATCTAATTATCAACTCAGAAGAAATGAATAAATCCATGTCTTTTATCTTCAGTTCAGAGAAATAGTTCAGCCAAAACTTGCTTTTCTAATAAATATTTTTATAGTTCCATTGCCAATAAATGAGTGGTATTATTTTTGACTGACAATCGCTCAATTCAATCAAAATGTAGTGGCCCTAAAATTGTTTGAACTCAATATTCACAACTACAAAGATATTCATAGAATTGTATCAATATTGGTGAATTTTCCCTAAAAAACAAATATATATATATATACACAAATATATATATTTATATTTTTGTTTGTATTGTATATATATGCAATGTATAATAGTCATTTTAATTCTATGACCAATTTTAGTATATTGTCCAGCTTCATCTTTATCTTACTGAAACTATTTTCATGAATATCCACTGTTTTCCAAATACATTTTACAATAGAGCTTTCATTCATTGATTTGTTTACCATCCACATCAAACTGAATGATGGTAGCTTCTGCCACAGTAAGTTTACTCTGGGGGGCCATTTTTTTCCACAAAGTCTAATTTTCTTGACTCAATTTTGACTTTATAACATTTTTCATAGTGATTTTATTCACTCATCAATATTTTGTTAATTTTTTCCCATATGTAGTTTAAGACTTTGATGGTTTTGTTGGGTTATTTCTCTAAAAAAGTCGTTTCCCCAGTTGATCTTTGCATTATTCAACTTTACCCATTTTTTTCACCTGTAATACACAGGTTTCACTTGCCCAGTTCCTGGCAGCTGAAGTGTGGGCCCATGACCTGGTCTCCATCTGCCCCTTGCCCCTTTGTAAGGCTTTGACTGGACAGCTGGAATGTCACACGCATTTTATGTCAAAGCAGCAGAAATGGGAGAACTGCTTTCTGCAGCACAGATATGGTAGCAGGGACAGAATCCTGGAATGATCCTGAGGGCCTTAAATGCCATGCTAAGGAGCTTGAAGTTTATCCTGCAGGGACTGGAAGACAAGGGGCACTCTGTTTGGAGAGCCCTATATGCTCAGATCTGAGATTTAGAAAGAGGACTCTGGCAGCATTGGGGAGAATGGATTGATGATGACAAGCCTGAAGACAGACCTCTGCAGGACTAACACTGTACCACAGTTTTGCATCTCCCTAATCCAAAACACTGGGTGCCAATGCTTCTGCCCTGGTCCTTTATGAAGTGCCTTTTGCCAATCTTTCCATCTGCCTAATAATCTCACTCAACTGCCCTGGGATCCTCTCTGTTTTTCAAACAAATTATTCTACACCTCCATGCCTACATACATTGCTTTCCCTGACCAAAATAATTCCTTACTCCCATTCTCTACCTGACAGTATCATATACATAGTGATTTCAATATGAAATAAATATTAATAGCTATACTAATAACACCAAGTATATATTGAGAATCGCTTTATGCCATTCACACCTATTAAACTCACCAAATAACAAAACCAAGTCCCAGAAAGTTTGACTAACTTGTTCAAGGTTGCCCTAGTGAGTCGTAGTGAATAGTTAGCCTGGATTTTAAGTTTAGTTTGGGTCCTCTACGTTGAAAATCCACACCATGTTCTACCAGCAAATATTTGAATGCCCCATGTGTTTCACACATCTTTTGTTTGATCTCATGGCCACAGAGAGAGGTAGATTTTAATGCAGAGAAAACTGAATTTTAAGGAATATAAATACTTTCTCCAGAGCCATTCATTCTAATACAAAGTCATTTTTCTCCTTGAAAATGCCTGACTCGTAGTTGGCTACCGACACACATTGGCTCCCTTCTACTTCTTCTTCTTGTTTCTGCCATACCCATATCCAAATCACACTGATTACTCAAAGGTGAACCTGGTCTGACCACACTCCCCCTAAACCATCTACTGTACATTCCCACTGAGAATCTAGCTTGCCTGTTGGGCTGGGGTGATCAGGCATTTATTGTACCTTCTCACTCAGATCCTTTTCCAAGTGAAACTGTCCTCCCCACAGCCCCTGCCGTCTACATGGCTATATGGTACATTCCATGGTTCTGCTCTCTGCCCACAGCTGAATAGACGCAGAAGTCAACAGTCAGACTTCCTTTCTTGGAAAGCTGAATAAGAAAAGGATGAGTCAAGTTACTGTTGGTGACTGCTGCTCAGTGATAAGAGTCAGGACTGGCGCAGCTGTGATGAGCCAAGGGCAAGCCAAGGACACAGGGCTCAAGAACAGACAGGTGCCTAGAAATCCAGGTGGTAGCAAAAGCAGAATGCAGAGATATGCTCACGGGAGCAGTGGGACTTCTGAGAGGGCAGAGGAGAACCATGAATCTGTGGCAGAGAGGAAGCAGTCATCAGAGCTGCCTGCTTCCTTAACAACTCCCTTTCCAACCAGATGTGTCCCAAAGGAACACTTTCTTTTTCCTCAGGTAATGTAGGCTGCACTCTGTTCCTTACCACCCAAAAAGCCAAATTTAAAAAACAGCTGTTCAATCTTGAGGTTTTCCTGTAAAAGGCCTTTGGGTGTCCAAATGCAAGAGCAAGATGGGGAAAAAGTTAAATTTGAAGATGCAAAGGCTCGAAACCTTAAGCTAAGCCCTTCACCCCAGCTGCCAACCTACAGGACACTCTTCCCCGTTCTTCTCACGCCCCGTCTTTGGGTCCCTCCACCAGCTTTTGGGAGTCCATTTTGATTGCCCAGGTTGGCTGGGCTGTGAGAAATCTTTTTGACTAGAACTCCTGTTATTTATCTGATCCAACCTCTCTTTAAGCTCTGTGGATCAGGAATGGATTTTTTGCTGTTGTTCATTCATTGCTGTAACAAATGCAACCCAGATCTGACCCCCTATTATCCCTGGGCCTTTTATCCCTGCTTTCAGAGTGAGCCACCGGAAGGAAACATATCTTGATTTATTTTTCCTTCCTGATGATATTTCAAGTGCATTTCATCTAGCAACCGCACATGCTACCATTACTAACGCGATTTAAAAGGTGAAGGTCTGGGTTCTGGCAGCTTTGCCAAACCTCCACATTTTTTTGGAAGAATATCTCTCAAAGACCCCTGCAGTCATTAAAAGCTTCACTTGACAAAGGTAAAAATGTGAATGCATTTGGACTCAGCTCCTCTGATAAGGGCTGCCATGCACACTTTGAAAGCAGCAGTTCTATGTCGCTGTTACACTAGGAACTCACCATCTTTCAGATCTTTGTGTTTCTGCCTCAGTGGGAACTTACTGGAAAATGAAGGAGATAGTGATGTGGGATGACACCTTTTTTTTTCTCTTGCTGTTTGCCCATCACTGCTCACTCTGCAATTCACAAACACACATGCACACACACACGTGCATCTGGAATATAACCTGAGCACAGGCCAGATGAGTCGACAGCATGATGTCTTGGCCGCTCAGTGGCTTTTTGTGACTTGCATTCCTGTCAGCTCTAGTTTTGAGGGTTATTTCTAAAGATACTGAACTTCTCCCTGGAAAAAGCAATGTGGCAATTACCTAGTGCCTCTCTAGGAATGAATATAAGAGCTTTTCCTCAGCCATAGAAAAAGCAAATATTTGGATTTGTGGGTAAGTGAGGAAAGGCAGAGAGGAACAGAGAAAATGAGTGCATGAATAACAAAGTTTGTATTTTTTAAAAATTTTCTACAACAAAGCTGTTATTCCTAGGACTTACTGAAAAATAGACAAATATTAAAGTCCTTCAACTCTCTATCCCCATAACTGTATTCATTTTTGTCAGGTAGTCTGACTATCCCAATTTAGATCGGCCAGCATACCCCTGAATCAGCAGGAGCCTTTCTGTCTTGGGCATGGTTCCCTATAGCACAGATCCTGAGTCAAAAGCTTTCATGATAAACTTTATTGGAAAGCATATCCCGGGGACACAGGAGGCAGAGAAAGGGGAGTGATACCAGGAACATTACCACGCTAGTCATAACTCACTCTCAGGGAATGTCTTCCAAGAGATCCTATGAAACTGTTGCTTCTCCATAGAAAAGTAATATGGAGAAAGAGGGAGAATTACCCCACTGCTAAAGCTAACCCCCAATGTGGCATCAACTCCCTCACACATCCAGCTCTATTACCCAGCCCCTTAGCAACCTCAGGATGTCAGATCCCTACATTCCTAAAGCCAGCCCCCTGGCAGTAGCCTGAGTGCCCTGAGTCACTGCAGGAAGCAAGCCTGTGGCTCTCCTGGTCTGGGTATGAGCTCCCTGCAGCCAGGCTGCCCAGCCACCATGAGCCAGCATGCACGCATGACATGCAATATCAGGACCCCAGAGCATTTCCTGCCTCTGCAGCTGCAGGAAATCCCTGGAAAAGGAGCCGTCACATAAACACGAGGGACTAGAAACAAGGAGTACCATGACAACTTTGCCTTGCCATCAAGGGGCCACAAATCTCAAGATGAAAACCTTCCCTCTTCAGCCTGTAAGAACACAATTATCAGGTGATCTTCCTAGATCAAGAGCTTCAGATCGAAAACCATGGCCAAGAAAACATGGAACAGAGCACAGAATGAGTCTCGCAACACACCTGACAAAAAACAGATAACTTTTTTAAAACTTAAGCAACAGCTCTAGCCTCTAGCAGTGGTCAGTTTTGTGATCCTGCTCAGTTTCTTAAAGCAATTAGTTAGAACAGGATAGGCCATTATCATAAGAGGAAAACCCCAAATCTCATGACCCACTACCAAGTATTTCTGCAGTCTTTCTGGTACAGTTATCTTCTAGATCCCTGCTCTCACCTCTCAGTCTTCTGCTGTCTATGATTCTGGAGGCAGAAAACATGGCCCTTATTTCAGTTAGGGATTATATTCCTTCACTAGTAAAAGATCAGAGGGTGAAGTCCAGGACAGGGAAGGCAGTTGTGTGTTGCTATCAATACCTCAGACTCCCTGTATTATTCTTCTCAGCCATTCCAAGTGGAGAATTGTAAATGCTTCAGGTGGAGGACAATATGCGCTGCCTCTCATGCTCGGTGATCTATGCATCACCTTAACCGACTCTTCAAATGTCGTCAGAGACCGACTTTTGTCATTCTCCCTAAAAATGCATAGTCTCCCTGAAACTAAAACAGGAAGTAGTAGTTTACTCTGTATGACAAGCTGGTTTCAAAAGATCATTAATGCCTGATAAAACATTGGCATTTTCAGTGGCACGGGAGGGAAGGGAAGATCATTTTGGAATAGAAAGCCCATATCTTAGTAGGTTTGGGCTGCTATAACAAAACACCAAAAACTGAGGAGTTTATGAACAACAAAAATTTATTTCTCACAGTTCTGGGAAGTTTAAGATCAGGGGGCCGGCAGATCCTGTGTCAGGTAATAAGCTACTTCTCAGTTCACGGATGGCTGTTTTCCCTCGGTGTCATTGATGAGGCAAGAAAGCTCTCTGCTCTCTGCTTTACAAGGGCACTAATCCCATTTCTGAGCGCTCCACACTAATGATCTTATCGCTTCCCAAAGGACCCACCTCCTAATGCCATCACATTGCGGGATTAGGTTTCAATACATGAATGTAAGAGGAACACAGTGAGCACAGGGCAACTGGGAAAGTTTGGTGTCTTAGAGAAGAGAGGGTTTTCATGGGTGCAAAGGGGAAACAAGCCTCTTAACATTAGTGTGAAGTATTTATTGCAAGAAGGAAGCAAATGCTGGATTGCTTCATTCTTATGGAATCATCTGCCTCTTAGGTACCTTGAAGACTGGCATAATATGGCAGTGGTCAGCATTTCTAACACAGTCTGTATCCTAGATATCTGCTTCTCTGTATATATCTATGAAATCTATGAAGCGCCACCTCCCCACAGAGAGAGAAATGACTACTGTGTTAATTGAAGTAAGGCTAACAACTGTGACAAACTCCAAAATAAATAAAGGCTCAAATATAATAAAAGTGTCTCATTCAAGAATAGTCCAGAACAGATAATCCTGATTGGTGATGGTTTTATTCTAAGTGATGACCCTAGGGCCAGGTGCCTTCCACCTTGTGGCTCTGCCATCTTCAACACATGGCTTCCAAAGTCACTGTGCTTGTCTTCCACAAGCCAGCAGTAAGAAGAAAGAGCATGGACAATCCCACATGTGAGGTTCTAAAAGGAAAGGCAGGAAATGGCACATATTACTATTGCTTACACTCTGTTGGCTGGAACTCCATCAAATAACTATACTGAGAAGCAAGTGAGAATAGAAAATGTAGCCTGAGCCATGAAGAAGAGGAAATGTGTTTGGTGAAAACCAGGTTGTTTCTGCCATTAGCACCTGCTCTGTTCTAGGTATTGGGCTATGCACTGGAATGCCACAGACATGGCCTCCCCTCAGCGAGCTGCAAATACAGAGAAGAATAAAGGGCTTCACAAATGATCACAAACATATGGACACACATATTTAAACAATACAATTACAAATGTGATACGAACATAGAGTACAAGAGGCAAATTTTCGTAAGAATTATGACCTAGATTATAGGAGCCTAAGATGATGTATAGGAATAAGTAGGAATTAACCAAGTTAAAAGAGAGAGAGGCTGTGTGTGTGTGTGTGTGTGTGTGTGTGTGTGTGTGTGTATACATGCATGATGTTTAAGGAAAACATTCCAGGGTGCAGGAGTAACATACATAAAAGCCTTTGTCATGATACACCGTTAGCTCCATTTAGTCATCTAGCAGTGAAATGTCCATGATCTACCAGGTATCCTGCCAACATCATGCAAAAACCTTCAGTTTGCCTTGAGAACTCATTTTGAACAAGACCTCATAGATAATCTCACATATTTCCTATGATGTCAAGTGTGGAAGAGGACCTTTACACCACTGAGGCACTTTATCCTTCCATTTATTAAGTACATGATGGAGCCCACAGCCAGGATATCAGCACCAGTCCCTTGACTCAAAGAGCCAGCTTTACCCTACCCAAGGACAGCCTGAAAACGTAAATATCTGCCCTACTCACACCCCCTTTTAAGAAAGTCATTCCAAATGGCTTATTTGGTGCCACCCTTCTGTGACTGTCACAGCACCGCTCTGCCCCCCACCCCAGACTGCTCAGGCCAGGGCTCAGAGCGTGAGCTTCAGCCTCCAAACTAAGGGGGCACAGAGGGGCCCAACTTTGGGGAAAGCCATGTGGCTCAGTTGATCAAGCATCCAACTCCTGATTTCAGCTCGGTCATGATCTCAGGGTTGTGATATAGAGACCTGTGTCAGACTCCACACTGGGCATGGACCCTGTCTAAGAGTCTCTCTCCCTCTGCCCTTCGCCCCCACCCTCTGTGCGCTCTCTTGCTCTCTCTCTTTATATAACTAAATAACTAAATAAATAAACGAACAAATAAATAGATAATATTTAGAAAAGCCCAGCTTTTTCTGTGTATAGGATGGTAGGGTTTTTAAAAAATGATTTATTTTATTTTATTTTTTCAGTGTTCCAAGATTCATTGTTTATGCACCACACTCAGTGCTCCATGCAATACGTGCCCTCCTGAATACCCACCAGGCTCACCTATCCCCCCATCCCCTTCCCTTCTAAATCTTGTAGTTTTAATGGCAATAGTAGTAGTGATATTTAATAGTAAGAATTTGTTATCAAATTTATTCAATCAGATTCCTCTCTCAGTGTTTTTAAAATCTAGATGTTTATTTTGGAATAAAAATCAAAAACTATGGTTTACAAAAAAAAAAAATTTTTTTTGTACCCTCCTATGCTGTTCTGGATGGGTAAGAACTTAACCAAAAAAAAGAGAGAGAGAGAGAGAGAGAGAGAGAGAGAGAGAGAGAGAGAAAGAAGCAGGGGTGGGGGAGAGAGAGAGAAAGAGAGGGAGAGAGAGAGAGCAAGAGAGCATGCTAACTTGCACTGCACATAAATTAATGGGAATCTTGGAGCCATGGTCTAATGAAACATGTCTATAAGACTGTAAATAAGACCTGAGTAAACATGGTAAGGGAAGCTTTCTTTCCCTTGTGGAAAATAAAGGTTGGCAGTTGTTAAGACATCTAATAATCCAGTTTCCATTTTAGGTCATTTCCTGTTCTGTGCTATAATCCTGTAGTCATCCCTAATTTTTTGGTAAAAATCTGTTCCATATAATTGCCTTCTGTCAGTGATGCTTTAAAGAATAAAGAAGAAACTGTCAATAAATGGGACCAAGTGTGGAGAGGCAGGAGGGCAGCCACCAGAGGCAATGAGTGAGCTGGCTGATCAAGAAGCCAAAAGTCACAGCAAAAGACCCTAAGAGATCAGAAGGAGCTATGTCATGAATCCACTTACAATGTCAGGAGGGCACAAATGAAGGGCTCCCAGACACTGTATCTGGTCCTTAAATTAAAAAGTGGTCTGCAGAAGGTCAAAGCACATGAAGCCATGAGATCAACAAGCTTCCGTGCAGGTCCTGCCAATATCAAATGTGCATATTTCAGATGGTTGTGAAAAGAGATACCAGTGGCCTGATTTAGCAAGAACAGTGAAGTTCTTCAAGCAGACAGAAATACGTTGCTTCTACTCTCCTTCTCATCTTCTTGTTTCCAAATGTGTATGTTGTTGGTTGGTGGTAGGGTTTCTTTTTTTTTTTTTTCCGTAAGGAAATGAAAAATTGCATTCTGGAAATGCAGCCATAAAGCTTTTCTGTAATTACCAAGAACACTATCAATTTTATAGACAATCCAACTGATAACATATGGTCCAACACTGGTGGTTTCTTTGTGTTTGTTGTTGTTTCCTATGTTTTTTTTTTCTTTTTGCTCTCTGAAACCAGCACAATTTGGAGTGATATTTTAATTTATTATTATGAAAGGGACAGCAACTGGTTTTTAATGGTTACAGAATGGTGGCTCGCAACCTTGTCCCAGCTGCTGTCACTGCCGTGCGGAGAGCAGACTTGCAGCATCTTGTCTCAGGCACACATCAGTGCTCCCGCCTGCTGCCTCCCTCCCAGTGGACAGGCCGCCACCTGCTGCTGGCACAGCGCCGGTCCTTCGGGGAACAAATGTTCTCTTGCTGCTGGGTGACAGGACAGGACAGACGCTGGCTTTCAAGGGAACCAGGGAAAGGTGCCCTCAGGCCGGCTGCCCCTACTCCTCCGCCCATCTGCCTTTCCTGCCTAGTGGAGATCTCACCAATCAGAGCCTTAGGAGAGTGGGCTTTTTGGTTTGACTGTGGTCTAGACTGTTCTGTCTCCTTTTCCCCACCAGTCTCCCTTAAGGCTATAGTGGTCATATATTTATTTATACCACAAGCATTTATTTCGCCGTTGTTCCATGCCAGGAAATTTGCTGAATGCTAGTAATATTGACTTAACTACCTCATTCCCTGACCTTGAGAAGGTCACAGAGTAGAGGTGTAGACCAGACACACCAACAAATAAATTATGCTCCAACACAAGAATGTAACAACAGAATGAAAACCAAAGGTACAGAGAACCATTCAAGTGTCACACAGGCATGAAGTGTGGACTTGGAGACTGCTACCCACAGGGAAGTCCCAGCTTTCCCTCTTGCTGCCCAATTGCCATTGGACAGTTCACTTAAGGTCTTCAAGTCCCCATGACTCAATAGTAAAGCGTTACGTGAGATAATACAGTGAAGCACTTTAACATGACACAGAGTAAACCCTCAATAAACTTGAGCCATTGTTACCCAGTACAATTTGTATCTCTCTTTCAGAGATGGACAGTCCCAGTCACTGTATCTGTGTAGGGGTTCTGGAAGCTAAGAAAGGATAGACGGACAGGTTAAGCAAGTAGACCTCAAAATTAAAGCCAAAGAAGACCCCAAAAGACCCTGGCCAAGGACAAAGTTACAGTACAATGCCAGGTTAAACTTCCACCTGGACTATTAGGCAGGAGGGACAAGTCAGAGTGAAAGAAACCAAATCCCGGATAGAAGAAAAATTGGAAGTTATCATGCAAACCCATTCAGAAAAGAGAATATAAGGCAGAGATGAAAATCTGGAGCATCAGAGTCTTAGAAAGGCTGGAAAATCTTCTCAGAGGAGGTAGCATTTATCTAAGTCTTATAAAACGAGTAGGAGCTTATCAGGAGAGAAACTAGGGAAGGGTAGCCCTGGAAGGGGAAATAGCAGGGACAAATGCCCCAGGGGCACAGCAAGAAGGTCAAAGTAAGGGGAAGAGAAGGACAAATAAGATTAAAATTTGAGAGGGAGGCAAACCACAAGAATCACTGAACTCTAGGAAATAAACTGAGGGTTGCCAAGGGAGGATGGGTAGGAAGAAGGGATGACTGGATCATGGGCATTAAGGAGGGCACTTGACATAGTGAGCACTAGGTGGTATAGGCAACTGATGTATCGCTAAATTCTACTGCTGAAACTGAACAAAACAAAAGGTCAAAATAGCTAGAATATGGAGTATATGGGTTATGGTGGAAGCAGATGAGCCTGGAAACAGGACAGTAGGGGAGACATGGAGACCTGGTCTTATCCCGGAAACCCACAATGGGCACGGATTAGAGTTACCCTGCAAGCTCTCACAAAGTCCCAATGCTCAGGCTACACTGAGAGCGATTTCAAGTTAATCGGTCTTGGGTAAGACCAGGCCATGGGTAGTGTTTAAATATCCCCAGGTGATTCCAATGTGCAACCAGGCCTGCAAACTGCTGCCGTAGGCAATCGGAAGCAATGGAGATCTTCCTTGTGTGCCCGGAATGCTGTGAAGCTAAGAAAAGAGATTCATTTAGTTTCAACAAACATTATTAACACTAGCTTGGTGCCAGGCGCTGTGCTAGGCATTGTAAATATGGAGATGAGTAAGTCAGGGTCCACTGCTCTCTGTTTAGCTCTGCAGAGTTTATGAATCATGTTCACCTTCACTGTCTTATCCTGCTTGGGAATCGAGAGTGAATGTGGTTGCAGTCCTTCAGGGGAAGCAGTGCACATAATCAACTCGGTCATCATGGGGCCTACCCTGAGGTCTGGCGCTGGGCCGAGGTGGAGAAAATGAATTGAGCAATCTTTTATAGAAGAAAATCAATAGCATCTGAACAGCCAGCCGTACCAGCAGCTGGGGCTGGCAGGAGGAGGGGAGAGGCACCAGGGAGGGGAGAGGGGCTTGTGGGAGAAACCAAGGACAATGCACCAAAAAGGAGAGGAGACATAGAGGGGTTGAGGAGGGAGGAAGGAGAAGAGGGCCAAGCGGAGGAGTTTGGGGAGTGAGGTGGTTGTTGCTGAGAGAATTTGGACAAAACCACTGTATTCCTCTTGCCTTAAGCTCTCACTGATGCTGAGAGCCCTGAATATAGAGATAGGTAATGTGAGGAGGTGTGAGGGAGAAACTAACACTTCACAAGATTCCTGTCCTTGGCTCGGTGTTTTGCATACATTAATAGAATGTAATTCTCACTAATCACTAATTTTACAAATGAGGAAACAGAAATCCTACAGGTCACTAGGCTGTCAAGCTCATGTGTGATGGAGTCATTCATCTCATTATAGCCTTAAAAGAAATGAATGGGAGAGTCACTTCAGAAATAATTCTTTTCCACTTTCAGCCCACATGTTACACTTGTGCAAGGCTCAGAGTAGGAAGGGATGTCATGGATCATCTGGTAGAGATAAGAATGACCCAGAACCAGAGTCTTTGTTTGCCCACAAAGCCTCTAGATAAGACCTTCAATGCACTTGGAAATACAATCACGCATTTTGGTTACAAGAGCAGATGAAAGAGAAAGAAAAACTCTACCATGCAACTACACAGAAAATTTTCTTAGAATATTCAAGAACAATATCCTCCTGTGGGAGGGACTGTGGCCTTCCTCACTGTGGGTGGAAGGGCCTGCAGGGAGGTGAATGAGTTCATTACAACCCACTGGAGTGAGAAAGCCCTTCTGGAGGACAGCAGAGTTCTGGTTCACCCTATGTTGTTAAACTGCAAAATCAGGTCTCTTGTGATGGCTTTAGATGTATACCCAATTCAGAGGAGCTCAGGCAAAGAGAAAATTTATTAGAAGGATAGTGGTTTATCTCACATAGGTGGAAGCACTGAAGCAAACTGCAGGAATGTACAGCTGTAGTTGGGTCCTGGAGCCATCAGAGTCAGGAACATGAACCATGTACCTCTCTGGTTTCCTTATCTGTCACTGCTCACTGCCTTCTGCAAAGTGAAACACATGGCCACCAACCACTCCTGGGCCCCGTACTGCACAGATTCTACCTCTAGAGAAGTAAGCTCACAGCTTGAAAAATCCCAGAGATGGTTTCCATGAAGGATTCTACTTGGTTCAGCTTGGGGTAGTTCATACTCTTATACCAATCACTGTATCTAGAGAAGCAAGGTTATGTTCAACAATACGGCAACCACAGCTGTATACATTTTGGTGCAGGTTGGGTAGGATATTCAGAAGCAGAGGGAGGAATTAGGTTTTCATACTCCATCTCACCAGTAGAAAGAAGACTCTTCAACAACAGCACAGCAAGGTTCTGATGGTGGGAAGATTCTCAACACATACTCATATACAAAAGCAATGTGCACTACAGAGAGATGAATAAAACCCAGTCCTAGTCCTCAAGGTGCTCACAGTACTAATGTGGCAGATTTTTATGCCCCTTTCCTTTCTTACCAGGCACACAGTGAGAGTACATTTCCCGGCCCACTTGGGGTCAAGAATGATCATGGGATTGTCCGAGACCATGGAAGATGGTGTGGGTCATTTCCAGCTCTGCTCCATAAAAATATCCCTCATGCAATGTTCTGTGTGCTTCCCCTTTTCTAACTGAATTGAATGGAGATCACCTCCAGGTAACCTGGAGGCCATGAATTTAAGACCATAGAACCACAGATGGAAGGAGCTTGGCTCCCTGACCTGATGCTTAGAAAAGATCCCCTAACCATAAGAATACACACTGGGCTTTCAGAGAAGCAAGAAAAAAGAAAAAAAACTTTTATGGTATTAACCATTAGGATTTAGAGGTTCATTTATTATACCTGTTAGGCCTGCCTTTGTTAATGGAGTTAGTAAATATTGCCTTAACTAGAATTAAGTACTTTGAGTCCCAGCTCTGTGGCAACCTTGCTGGGTGACTTGGAGAAAATCACCTTACCTCTTTAAGACTCCCCATCAATTACAACTACATTGTAAGGATTTTTCATTAATGAATAGAGATAATACATGTGAACAATATGAATGCTAAATTATTCTACAATTTCAGAATGGAATACTAAAACTTACCTCTCTATTGCCCTTTCTCAAGTATCCTGGGATTTAATTTTAGTGGCTTAGAAATCTTCCATATTTCTCATTGAAAATATCCTAGTTGATAAAGAAGATAATATAGGTTATAAGAATATAATTTTCCATAGAATTCAATAAAGTTATTTTCATTTTGAATTAAATAAGTGTCACTGAAATATTTTTTTTATTTCCTGACTTAGCATTAGAAGATAAATAGCTTGTTCACCACTGATATTATGAAGCTACATTATATCTTGAAGAAATCAAGACTGAATTAGAGGATTTAGTTTTTAAAAAAATAAACTTGTCCTTAAGAATTGGTATCTCTGATCCTTGAACCTGGAACCTCTGCCTCCAAATTAGCATGCCTCCCCATCTTCTTTGGGATTCCTCTCTACTAGGCATAACTAGTTCATAACAACCACCACCACTATGTAGTCTCACACGCAGATATGAATAAGAGCTCAATGCCAACTGGTCCTTCCCTGCACCCTCATCAGAAGGCTTTGAACAGAGACTTCTTACATCACCCCTTTGACTCCCCAGGAGCCATCTGTGTTTGAGTTTGGTGGTAGTGTCTCCAATGCTACTTTAACTGGAGCAGCAATGACTTCACCTGTCTTACACATTGAGCTTCTGAATATAAACAAAGAGTTTCTTAGTTAAAAAAAAAAAAAAAAAAGAGTAGGAGTTCCTGAGTGGCTCATCAGTTGAGTGTCTGCTTTTGGCTCAGGTCATGATCCCAGGGTCCAGGGATCAAGGCCCACATTGGGCTCCCTGCTCTTCTCTCCCACCCCTTATATAAAGGGAAAATTCATAAATGGAAAATTTTACAGCATCAGAGCTAGCCCCCTTCCTATTTCATTTTGGAATGTCCATGGGGCGAGGCAGCTCAGGGTGTGTATGCAGCCTTGGCAGGGGAGGTAAGAGGGACCAAATGTGAGAGGAGGAATAAAAGCCAAGAAAGATAATTTAACTTGATTAAAAAATACTGAGTTAAGGGGCGCCTGGGTGGCTCAGTTGGTTGAGTGATTGCCTTCGGCTCAGGTCATGATCCCGGAGACCTGGGATTGAGTCCCACATCGGGCTCCCTGCTCAGCGGGAAGCCTGCTTCTCCCTCTTTCAGTCCCTCTGCTTGTGTTCCCTCTCTCACTGTGTTTCTCTCTGTCAAATAAATAAAATCTTATAAAAAAAATACTGAGTTACAATGATGTGCCACGTGCTCTGCAGGACAGTGAGGATATCACACTGAACCAAACAAATATAGTGTTTATGGTGCCTGGGTTTATAGTGATGGATGTCAACAAGGGGGGAAATGAAAGCTGTCAGAGAGAAAGGGATAGCACCAAGGAGAAATCCAAAAAATTTTTCTGGGATTTTTACCCCTAAAATTCAATCATCATCTTCTTCACCAGGTCCTAACTCCCTCTCTCACTCCTTCAATCATCCTTCTGGATTAGGAATAGAGGCTAGAAAGAATCTAGTCCATCTGTCTGTCTTTCGTCCAACTTTTTATACCAGAAAATGAGGACCCAAAGATAAGCTGAAGGTGATGCTAGCCCTCGGGACGCTCCTGGTCTAGTGAGGACATGTGTAAAGCACTGCCGTGCAATGAATGTGCTAAGGGCAGACATTCAGGGAAGGGTAGAGGAATCACGAGTGGTCCTTCTTTACTCTTCAGATGACTCCAGATTCCTCCTTCCTCAACTCTGCCACCTCTCTGCACCTCACCTATGCCTTTTGGATGCACCCCCTAATGCTGAATCAACAAGATCAGGCACAGACATCCGCAGTGAGAAATAATGAGGGCACAAGAAGGTCACTGCAAATAGAAGGCAGTTATGTTGCTTCGTGATTTAAAGTACTAAATGGTACATTTATTTCCATTAACTGCAGTAGGATGGTGTTGTCATGGGTGATAACAGTGGGATTTTCATGACATCATTTCAGTCTATCTGGTTATAGAACCTACTGGGTTTCCTGAATTTGAATGTTCCTGAAACACTGAAATATAAAGGATATTCTGTACTTTATCTTTTTAGCATCCCTCCACCTGCTCTGATTTTAGTTATAGACAACGTCCTTCTTTTTCAATAATTCAGCTAAGAAAAACTTACTGAGCTCTAGTGCATGGCAGACACTGTCTTTATAGACATATTAATGAAAAACAAATGATCCCTGATCTCAAATTTCTAGCAGTCTTACAGGGAAAATAGTCAAGATGATTAAATTAAATATGGTTGGTGCCACATGAGAATTGAGGCCAGTGTACATAAGAGAGAATAAGAGAGGGACATACTACTAGCTGGGAGCTTCTATGAAGGATTCCTAGAAGAGAAAACCAACATGAGTCAGGGCTGAAGAATCATGGTTGGTCAGGTAGATGGAGGTTGGAACAGTGTCCAGGAAAAGGAGAGTTTGACTCTGGAGGATACTGCCCAGTGAACGGCCCAAAGCAAACACGTTCATGCTGCTCAGAAATTCGGCATGCTACAGATACCTTGGAGTCAGAGAGAGTTTTTGATTCTCATTTTTGTTCTGCCTCTTCACCTACTTTGAGTCATGATTGTGAAGTTAATATAAGAAAATACAGTAGGTGATGTGTTTCAGACAGTATCTAACACCAGTGAGTTCTCATAAACTTCGAGGGATGGGAAGAGGTATATAGGTATTCATGCATATAAACTGAGGAGCCCCTGAGCATATCTTTACAGGATTGAGGTCTTACTTTATCCAGTTTAATGAACTATCTCCTATTTGCTCCCCAGGTCCACATCGGATTCCTCATCATGAGCTGTGTGCCTTGGGGACTCTATCAAAGGGATTCCTCCCTGACTTACAGTTGAGTCCAACAATGAAGGGCATCTGGGAGACCCAAGAGAAAGAAGAGTCATCTCAAGCTCCCTCCTCTGCAGTCATCTCAGGCAGCCACATACTTGGCAGAAGGTCACAACTCCTGCCAATTGGCCCTCTCCATACCATTTTCTATATCATTAGATTCTGTTAACTGCTCTCTCCTTTTATCCCTCACACACAAGGGTAAAAATATCCAGCTACTAATAGCTCTGGACATGATTTTCCTTGTGGTTTCCACATAACCTTCGAAAATAAATCCTTTATTCAATTCTACCCTAATCACCCAGTTTGAGTATGCCATTTATTTCTTTCTGGGACTAAGTTCTGCCAACGGACTCCAAATAAATATGTGGGAATTTATTAAAGATGGAGAAAAATGCACATATTTTGTTAGGAACAGATTAAGACACTGAATCAGGTGAGGGCTAAGTGAGAGAGGTGTCTCCCTCTTCCTACTAAACTGAGCAAATGGAGATGGGTTCAAATTTTATTCATCTTTTAATCTGTACCCCAGCATCTAGTTTAGAAAGTGGGATACAGAATATGTACTCAATATATGTATACTGAAGTGCTCTACAGCATTACCAGTGGGTGGAAAAGATGAAGGAGAAAAGAAAAAGTAAATGATATATCTATACTTGCTCCTTCTCCATATTCACAAGCACCTATGCACTCACACCAAAATTATGACTTTTTTTTTTTAACATTTCAAGAAACCTTCAGTTGGTCATTCCAATCTTGATTAAACTAACACACCTATAGAGGTCCACAGGAAAAACTCTCTCCTTCACTTTGTGGGATCCAGACCTAAAACTCCAATAGTAGCAATGCAACAGAAACTCATTCATTGAATCAAGGACCCGGGAGTCTGGTGGAAGCTTGGAGGTATGTGGTTCAGCCCTGCTTGCCACTGTGTTTGAACTTTCCTTGGGACAGGGAAATCTCCACTCCCTCAGGGATGCACTCCCATCCGTGCTTGTTTAGCCCTGATGGGAAAGGTCTTCCTTGAACTAATTTAAAATCTGCCTCTCTACAACTTAATCTCTGAGAAGAAATAAACATTCTTCTAACAGATACTGCAGGCTGTTTTGGATCCCCAAGATTAAACTCTATCCCTGACTTTAAATATCGGTAGAGCAGGACATGGCCTATGAGGTGTAATTTGGAAAGGACCAAGAGGATTGTGTGAGGATCTTCTCTGCACTCCAATCCCATCTCCCACCACCTAAAAGGTCTCCGGCTGTAATCACAACCGTGAGTGGGGATGTGTACTCAAAGTGACTCCTTTGAAACGAAAATAGTTCATGGTAAATATCTTTAACAGCTGAGTTATGTCTTTTACATGTTTTTTATTGTGACCAGACATTAAGAGTACAGAGATAGGAGACTAGAAGGTTGTCAGCTGAGGATGAGGAAATATCCCAGGCATCATGAATGACAAGGTATCCTGGCATGGGGAATAGCATTTGCAAAGACACAGAAAAGGAGAGAGTCTAGCCCCTGCAGAGCTACATTATTTGGTGAGATTGTAGAATATCTGTGAAGAGAAGCAAGGTATGAGCTAGAGAGAGAGCAAGGCCGATGTTGGTCACCTTCTAGCTATGACTTTGGGAGAGTCACTTCCCCTTTCTGTGAAATGAGTAAGTGGGAGGGCTACATCATTTCTAAAGGCCTCCCTTTTCCATAAATCAATGATTCTAAAAATGCCTCACACTTTTGTAGCTTTTCACAGTTCATAAAGTACATTACCTCATTTCATTCTGCAGCACGGAAGGCAAAACTTGGCAGAATTTAGAGCTGACCTTACTCCTTTCTGATGACTTTTCAACAGGAATGCAAAACTCAGGGCATCCCCAAGTTCTCACCTCTGAAACACTCTTTCAAGAAACCTATAACCCCCTTGCTCATCATACACACATTCACACCACACACACACACACACACACACACACACACACACACACATTTCTCGAGGAAATAATAGTTCAGAAAGAGTTCCCACATTTAAATTTCAAAAAGTGGTCTGTGGCACCAACCCAACCCCAATTAAAATGCTGAAGAGTAAAGGTCATTTCTAGTGCCTAGAGAGTAGGCAAATCATACGCCTGCCATAGAAGCCCTAAGTGACTTGGAGATTCAGCTAACATTCTTAACCACAGGGTCTGAATCCAGGGTATCAAGAAAGGTATTTCTAATGGGAATATATTAGGAGAATGGAGTTAGGGAGCACTAATGGAGTTAGCTTCCCCAGTTGAGAATTTTAAATTGTGTAAGTAACCCAAAAGGCCTTAGTAATTGAGGCTATGTTATAATGAGAAATGCTAGAAAATGTTTTTAGTCTGGATTCTAATGCTGCCCAGCTGAGTAACCTAGAACAAGTTAACTTCTCTGAGATCTGTTTTCTCATTCATAAAATTAAGGGTTGTATTATGTGATCAATAAGATGCCATTCAGCTTATTTTTTATTCACTCAATGCACACTGATTGAACATCTACCCTATATCAGGCATTGTAGAAGTTATTAGAATAAAACAAAAA